>JBBPBX010012345.1:0-54222 GCA_038048925.1 Garcialebias charrua | reverse complement strand
TGACAACCTAGAAACTTGGGCCAGTGTTGTGTCAAAAATGGATCGGCTGCCAAATGGCGGCCGCGGGAGTGTACACGGGAGGACTTTAACAAGATTAACACTTAAAAACAATTATTTGTTTGCTCTAAATTACAGCAACGGTGTATCTCAGTTGAACTTTTACTTGATAAATGTACTTTAATGATCAAATCAGCTGCATTTCATCTGGGCGTCATGGTGAAACTGTATGGCAAACCAAGTGTATCATTAATAGCCACTTTTACCTAATACAGTAATGATACACTTGGCTTGCCATAATGGTTGAGGGCCCTCTAGTGGCTGAAAATGTTAGTGTTCAATATTTTTCAAGTCAGAATGAATAAAATCATCAGATCTCAGTCATAAATTAGATTATAAATATGGGAAAAAACACATATACTGGTAGTCGCTTTGATGTGTAAGTCGCAGGACTTGCAAATTTATGCAAAAAGGTGCAACTTCCATCCATCCATTATCTTTACCCGCTTCTTCCATTTTGGGTCATGGGGGCCCATATTCAGCAATCCCTGTACGAGGGGTGGGGTGCACCATGGATGGGTTGCAAGTCCATCACAGGGACACATAGAGACAAACAACCATTCACTCTCTCACGCATACCTAGTGACAATTTAGAGTTACCAATCAGTCTAACATGCATGTTTTTGGTCTGTGGGAGGAAACTGGAGTACCTGGAGAAAACCCACGCATGCACGTAGAGAACATGCAAACTCCTCCCAGAAAGGCCCCCGGACCGGGATTTGAACCAGGGACCTCACTGTGCTGCCCACAAGGTGCAACTTATATGGCAAAACATACGGTACTGGGGCTAAGGCTCACCTCTGCAGCAAATTCCTTTTCCACTTCGTCAAACTCAGCATAAATTTTGTCTCCACCCCATTTGGGATCCCTTTTGATGGAGAACTCTGAAACACAAAGATCAAATAATGTGGTTTCTTTTTTTTTAAACGTGGAGAACAAATAAGTCATGACAGGAAAATAAAATAAAAATTAATGGAATGGCGTTTTACCTCCTCGTAGTGGGAAGACGACATGTTTGACAAAGGAAAGAACTCCGTTGTTCTGGATGTTGCCTGGCTCACAGAAGGCCTTCTTCAGCTTCTTCTTCACGTCCTCTTTGGAGTCCAGCAGATCGATCTTTGACTCCTGAACTCACGCATGGATAAGAACATTAGGCCTCGCTAGAAGACTGAAGGGAAATCCCTCTTTAAAACACTTGTGCAGCCTCACTTCTTCTGAAGAGCTCATTTTAGCCCCCGTCAGTCCTGGAACCATTGGGTTCATTAGATGAGCTCGCTTTGCGTAACCAAGAGAAGGCAGGTACTGCGGGAAAAAAACAAAGCCACTGTCAGAAAATAAACACAATAAGATCGTAAGCAGAAAAAAAGACTTATATGACGGAGCCGTCAGGTTGTTTGATTACTCAGCATTTGTATTATTCACGATGTCGTTCAACAAGCAGTGAGTTAATAACATGTTCTACAACGAGGCAGAGTCTGATGTTGATAACCAACACTCTGACCTGCAGACACATGTCCGCCTGTGAGTCTGAACGCTCCTCCTCCAGCTGGGTGCTGCTGTAAACCATCACGTCTGAGAAAGTTGTATTCAAGCCTGGACTCCTCTTTCCATTTGAACTGAAACATCTCCCCGGATGAGACACCTTCAACTACAGAAACGTGTCCAGTTGTCTTGTTTATGAAACTCTTAAGGATTTGAATACAACCATTGACTACATCCATGAACCTTCACCATGGTCTTCCTCGTTTCCTGTCCGCTCCATAATCAGCATCTTTTGACAAATATGATGTTTCCTTCCTCTGCACATGTCCAAACCATAACTTTGTCTCCAAACCTGAACTGTCCCTCTGATATACTGATTTATTATCCAGTTGTTGTTGTGTGTTTTTGGTGTCTCACATCAAACATCTTAGCATCAGTTTTTGATTCACCTATCCCACCAGAAGTATCCTGACACTGTTCTCTCTTCCAGGCACTCCAGAGACCTCAAAGGTACAGTTTCACCTTGTACATAATAAACACTGTTATTATTGTCACTCTGAGTTTTGCTTCTGTTCTGGTCTCGTATACCACTCTGGGTTCAGTCGGTCATTACAGAATGCTCCAGCCATAACCGACCCAGAACGAGACCAGAAACGAGCAAACTCCGTCCTATTTCTAGATGGAGCACGTAACCCTGCTCGAGGAGATGCTTCAACGAGTCATAGCTCAACAAGACGCCGCACAGGAGAACATAAAGGAACTTGGAGGTATGGTTTTTTCTTTAAACCAAAGACTCTCACCCTCAGCTCCTGCTTCTTCCTCTGTTGGAGACACTCCTAACACGACGCCCGAGACCGGTGCCTCAAGCCAGCAGCTAATTTCGAAACTTCTGAACTTTTCTCTGGAGACCCTCATTCGTGTGGAGGTTTCCGACCTGCAGTGTAAACTAGTGTTCAGAGCAGCTCCTCAACTTTACACAATGGATACAGCTAAAATCACATATTTCACCAGTCAACTGAAGGGTGATGCACTTCGTTGGGCAAATTTCTACCTACAGTTTCATAACATTGATTGTATCACTTTTGATACCTTGTTAAAGGAATAGACCTTTTACCAGTTGACGTCATCACGCAAAGCTCGCCTGAAACGAGCGTTCTGATTGGACGGCAAAAAACCAAAACCGGATGCAGGGGGGTAGGAAGGAGCCGAGCAGCTTCGTAATGATAGAGAGTTGTAATTTAGAAGCTTGGTTTCTTAAAATAGTGGACAACAACTGGTCAAAATGCCTGAACATTGTGCCGCGGATACGAGAGGAGGTGATTGTGTGCGCTGATGGAAAATGGGGACAACTTTTTTTTTCCCCAGCAAATGCTCCCAGCAAAACTGTGCGAATAACTTACAGAAACAGAGAAATGGCTGAAATGTTTTTAAAGTCAGACCTCAAATAATGTTAATAAAACATGTTTGTCTTGTGGAAACTACTACTGTATATTTTTTCAACGCAGAAAGAGTTCAAATGATAACAGCTAACAGTGCAGTGGTCTGTTCATTTTTATAGAGCTGCACAGAGTGTTTGATGCTATTTTACTCACCTGTTATTTCTTCACAGTACTCCGGGAGTATGGGGTACCAGGCCCATTGATATGGGCTGTTAGGTCCCTGTACGACCGGTGTCAGAGCTTGGTCCGCATTGCCGGCAGTAAGTCAGGCTCGTTTCCAGTGAGAGTTGGACTCCGCCAAGGTTGCCCTTTGTCACCGATTCTGTTCATAACTTTTATGGACAGAATTTCTAGGCGCAGCCAAGGTGTTGAGAGGATCCGTTTTGGTGGCCTTAGAATCGCTTCTCTGTTTTTTGCAGATGATATGGTCCTATTGGCTTCATCAGATCGTGATCTACAGCTTTCGCTGGAGCGGTTTGCAGCCGAGTGTGATGCGGCCGGGATGAGGATCAGTTCCTCCAAATCCGAGGCCATGGTCTTGAGCCGGAAAAGGGTAGCATGCCCTCTCCGGGTCGGGGATGAGGTCCTGCCCCAAGTGGAGGAGTTTAAGTATCTCGGGGTCTTGTTCACGAATGAGGGAAAACTGGAGCGTGAGATCGATAGGCGGATAGGTGCAGCATCCGCAGTGAAGCGGGCGCTGTACCGGTCTGTCGTGGTGAAGAGAGAGCTGAGTCGAAAGGCAAAGCTCTCAATTTACCGATCGATCTACGTTCCCACCCTCATCTATGGTCATGAGCTTTGGGTTGTGACCGAAAGAACGAGATCTCGGATACAAGCGGCTGAAATGAGTTTTCTCCGCAGGGTGTCTGGACTCTCCCTTAGAGATAGGGTGAGAAGCTCAGTCATCCGGGAGGGACTCGGAGTAGAGCCGCTGCTTCTCCACATCGAGAGGAGCCAGTTGAGGTGGCTCGGGCATCTGGTTAGGATGCCTCCTGGACGCCTCCCTGGTGAGGTGTTCCGGGCATGTCCCACCGGGAGGAGGCCCAGAGGAAGACCCAGGACACGCTGGAGGGACTATGTTTCTCGGCTGGCCTGGGAACGCCTTGGGATTCCCCCAGAGGAGCTGCTCCAAGTGGCTGGGGAGAGGGAAGTCTGGGCCTCCCTACTTAGGCTGCTACCCCCGCGACCCGACCCCGGATAAGCGGACGAAAATGGATGGATGGATGGATGGATGTTATTTCTTCAGGGGGGTTGAAGGAAGAATCTCCTTGCATGTCGCAGGTTGAAACAGGTTGAAACTTCAACACAGGCAGTGGACTGAGGAACAGCGAGGTCTCGTAGAACTAGCTAGCTGCTAACTTAGCAACTGTCCAGTCGCATTCTGCTGCGGGAGGTTGTTCTCTGTTTTGTCTGTTTCCCATATCCAAGATGTAATGTTGGAACGTAATCCACGGAGCTTGGACCATTAATGGCCATGCCAGATAAAAAATGCTGATTACACACGTTGGTGCTTTGTGTCGGGGTGAAGTCCTGCCGGCGAAGCGCTTGAAGCCACATCTTCCTTCTTTTAGTCGCTTTACTCGACTTTCCTAGAGGGACGTTGTAAAACGAACAAGTCTCACCTTTTTCTTTTACTCGTTTACGGTGCCTGGAACAATTATAAACACAATAAAAGTCATATTTCCCCACCGCGACCGTTGGCAGTAATGAATACACTGGACGCGCTCCCCCTAGCTTCCGGAAAATTCTGGAAAAATGCGAGTGCGCATGCGTGATGACGTCAACTCGTAAAAGGTCTATTCAGCCGAATCTTCGACCGGCCTCTACAACAACCCAACGTCGTAAAGCGGCTCCTTGGACTCCGTCAGGGAGGTCAGCCTGTCGCAGAATATGCCCTGGAGTTCCGTGTCCTCGCTGCCCAGACCGGATGGAACGACCTCGCACTTAAAGGTACTTTTTTAAATTCTCTGTCCGATCCAATCAAGGACCAGATCGCCGCTAGAGATGAACCTGATAGTTTTGACTTAGTAATCGACATGGTGGGGGCTATTGACCAGCGTTTCCGGGAGCGTAGAAGAGAGAAGGACTACAACTCCTGCCATCGTCCCACTTCCAGATTCGCCACGTCATCAGGTGTGCCCCACGCCTACAATAACTCGTTTGCAAACTACAAGACCCAGAGAGACAGAGATCCCGTTTCATTTCCTCATCACACTGTTCCCACAGAACATTTTCATTCATTCTCTGAACCTGAGCCCATGCAAATAAGTAAAACTCATCTGTCACCTGAGGAGAGACCAACACGCAGAGACAATAATGCCTGTATGTACTGTGGAAAGACCGGGCACTACTGGAGAAATTGTCCATTCCGGGAAAACGAGGACGCCCGCCAATAAAGCGAGAGGTATTGGTGGGCACTTCTGCTCTCTCCTCCGCCTGCTGACTTGTATTACCCACAATTATCCAAATCCACCACAATCGTCACCGTGTTCCAGCTTTGGTGGATTCTGGAGCAGAACAAATTTTTATTAGTTTAGACTTAATTCAAGGGTTATCTCTGCCCACTCGGGAGATTCTTCCCATCTGTATAGCTGGGGTTACTGGGAAGACTTTAGACCAGGTTACTCTAAAAACTTCTGACCTTCGTCTAATTATTTCAGGTAATCACCACGAGAATTTTGATTTTATGTATTCAAATCTTCCACTCCTCAACTTATTCTTGGATACACTTGGTTAAAAGAGCACAATCCAACCATTAACTGGGAGTTGGAGAGAATTGAAAAATGGAGTGACAAGTGTCTGGCACAGTGCCTACGTTCTGCTGTCACTTGTCAACCTGCTGAAGCTTTGTCACTCGAAGAAGTAGACGTCTCTGACATCCCCTCTGTTTATCATGATTTGGCTCCCGTTTTTAGTAAACAACATGCCCTGTCTCTACCTCCCCACTGTCCCTATGATTGCACTGTCGACCTCCTTCCTGGTGCCACGTTACCGGCTAGTCGATTGTACAACCTGTCGAGACCTGAAAGAGAGTCTATGAAGAAATACATTGAAGAGTCTCTTGAATCTGGCATAATACGTCCTTCTACTTCACCTGTAGGTGCTGGGTTCTTCTTTGTGGGAAAGAAGGATGGGACTCTACGTCCATGTATTGATTATAGGGGTCTTAACAATATCACAATAAAGAATAAATATCCATTACCTCTGATTGACTCCATATATGAACAACTCTAGTCCGCTACCATCTTTTCAAAGTTGGATCTCAGAAACTTCTGCCATTTGGTACGAATTAAAGAAGGGGATGAGTGGAAGACCGCTTTCAAGACACCACTTGGACATTTTGAGTATCTGGTAATGCCTTTTGGTTTGTCTAATGCACCTGCTGTTTTCCAAGCATTGATCAATGATGTTCTGCAAGATTTTATAAGGGACTTCGTTTTTGTTTACTTAGATGATATTCTTGTTTATTCCAGGGATGAGGCAGAGCACTTTAACCATGTACGTAGAGTCCTTCAGAGACTTTACAAGAACCAATTATTCGTTAAAGGAGAAAAATATGAGTTTCATGTTGTATCAGTATCTTTCTTGAGATTTATTTTTGAGAGTGGTTGTTATCGAACTGACCCTGAGAAGACTAGAGCGGTGGAGGAGTGGCCAGTCCCGGAGAACAGAAAACGGCTTTAGCGTTTCCTTGGCTTTGCAAACTTTTATAGGCGATTCATAAAAGACTATAGCCACATCGCCGCACCTCTCTATAAACCTGGTCTTCAAGTGGACCCCCGAGGCAGACGCCGCCTTCAACAGACTTGAGACTCTTTTCTTCTACACCAGTTCTGTGCCACCCTGACCCAAGTCATCAATTCATTTTGGAAGTAGATGCCTCCGACACTGGGGTGGGCGCCGTTTTGTCACAACGTTCTCCCAAGGATAACAAGGTCCACCCTTGTGCCTTTTTCTCACGAAGGTTATCGTAGGCTGAGAGAAATTATTAAATTAAATTAAATTAAAGTGTCTGGGAACGCTCGTGCTACCTCGACATCGCCGCTGGCGGCCTCACCTTGTTGAAATGAACAAACATGTGGATGTCAAGTTGAAGCTGATGTAACATAACTGTAATAAAAAAGAGAAATGAAACACAGACAACAAAATGTCCTCCTTACCTTGAACTTTGATGTTATGAAAATTGGCCCTCTCCTTAAATCTTTGAAACCACCCACGGCTCGCCAAAAATTCCTCCACCTCGCTGCCCTCCCCCCTCTCTGCTTTTAATGGCTCATACTGTAGATACGTCTCGCTTTTTCCTGAATCACCAACAAGCTAACTGGTATGTGACGTTGATTCTGATCTTCCAGCCATAAAATCAACAAACGCCCCATCTCAACAATAAGCCCGCTCCTTTGTTTTGTAATGACGGTAGCTTTCATCGGCGCTAAACCCCTCACATGCTGCAGGATTCGAGCTCTATAATTCACGATTGTTCCGACTGTGGAACGCGCCAAGCCAAGTTTTTTCCCTATCTCTATCGGCGTTTCTCCCTTTTCTGCACGTTTTAAAATATCGAGCTTTACCTCCATTGTTATCGCTTTTCTTTTCTTGGCTGCACTCCCATCCGAAGAATCCTTTGCTCTCTTTGGGGCCATTTCAAAGTTAGCACACACGTGTTAGCTACAAAACTCTCTCAGAAATTTGCTGATCTCTCGTCTCTGTTCACCAAACTCACCACGCTGATTGTCTCGCGCCGTTACCTTAAACAGTGATGGCTCGTATAAGTGGGCTAGTGGGGCTAAGCCCTTCCTGGTATTCACAATAAAAAGGTTAAACATTATATAATTATAATATAATTATATAATTATAAACAATTTATAAATAACAACTTAAAAATAAACAGAATTTAAAAATAATGTGTCTTATTTAGTGAAATTTACAACAAAAACTGGTGCTAAACCATCTGGGAAGATCCCAGCGTCGTTCTGCAGGGCTAACTTTTCACAGCCCATTTTAATTCAATGTCTCTGTGGTTCAGAATGATTGACATGCGTCTCGCCACGCCCCCTCAGTTTGCGGCTCATTGGGGCTAATTCTGGTCAGCCCAGGATCAGCCCAATGCCACAGAAATAAGCCAGTTAGGGTGGACGTACAATGGACCTTACCAAGCTCCGCCCAGAAACGCCTCGCGCAGCATTAGTTTCAATGGAAAATATGGCGTCGACTGACTCTGCAGGGTATTTCTGAGTCGAATAGTGTATCATTTCTGCCAGATTCCAACAAAATATCAGCCACGACAATGGACAGGGGAACCAACAAGTTCATGTTATTTTTTTTGGACGTTATAAAGTTGTTTGAGCCACGCAATGCCTCAACAGTGTGCGCGCCACAGCTAAATGCTACCGGCGGTGGATGGGGAAAACAGCAGCTCCTCAATTCGGTAAAGACTGGCAGGAAGAACAGATGGAGAAAATAAAGATGGGCCAGCTGTAATCTAAGTCTGTCAAGTACAGATGTGGAGAAAATTACCTCAACGATTAATATTCAACACAACACAGTTGTGAATAAAAACACGATGGTAGGCAAAAACCACTGCAATGTACAAAGAAAAGGGTTTTACAAAATAGGACAGAAAATCACCAGAAAGGAGGACAAGAAACATGGAAATGTAAAACAACCAAGAAAAGGCTTAAACTAATCAAAACTAAAACACAAATCACACAGAAAATGTTGGTATTATTAGCAAACATCTATAGAAGTACAGAGTAAATATACTATTAGTATTTGTTATTATCTGTTCAGTAGCTGTGGTCACTTGGTGGTCAGTGATTTTGTAATCCTGTGGCTGCAAGTTCAAGCCCAGGTTGTGTTGAGGCATTAAAAAAAAAAAAAAAAAAACTTCCATGGATATTTTCTTGCTGTGGTGACCCCAATTGCATTCAAAGGTAACATTTTGACTTTGAAGAATGACTAAAATGTTTTACAAGTGTGTGAACCAGTAGAAACACAGTGGCAGTTACATATAAACCTAAACTGACCTTTTTCCTGTTTTATTTTAGATTTTTCCAGAGCGTTTCGGTTGATTGCTTTTTGAGTGCAATTGCAACAACATTTTTAATAGCAATTTGGGGAATCAGTTCCATCCAATCATCCATTATATTTTATATGCTTCTTCCTTTTCAGGTCATTCCGCCTTTATCTGTACAGGTGAGTCTCATTGAGCCATGGAGACCCATTTACAAGAGAGACCTGAAGGATCAGATCTGAAGGTAGACCTGGGTCACATGGGGTCACTGGTGCCCATACACAGCAGTCACTGGGCAAGGGGTGGGGGACACCCTGGACCGATCCCAAGTCTCATGTCCATCTCAATTTTGACTACACACCTGAGCGTATTTCCTTGTATACTGACCTTGAGTGTAAGGTAGCATAATTTTAGCAACACCTTTAACTGTCACCCTCTTTAGATCATATGTAGTCTCACAGATCTACAGCACTTCACAGCTGACACTGAAGCACTTGATGGCTTTCGATGCACCCAGCAGCTCTTTACTTGTTCTCAGTNCGCAAATGTCCGCCTGGCAGTCGGGGGACACCGAGCTAACGCGGAGATACAAAGCCGACAGCCTTTTTGAATGAACTGACATGCTAACCAGTGCTGCTAATAGCGGGGCCTAACCGTAGCTAACGCTGAGCAGTTGTTTTGGATGGAGGACATCGCGGAGAAACGGCTTTCAGTAAGTTTTTTTTTTTTTATGGCTCCAAATGTATGAAGTTAAGAAGCTAACAGTCATTCTTTTAAACAGTTTTGTCCACGTGTGTGCGTGTGGAGCGTAAGGAAGCTGGGGGAGCTCGCACCCGAGCTAAATACTAAAAGACGAAGGCAGGCTTTGACCAGCTCAAAGTAAGACATTATATTTTTTATTTATTGTACAGTACAGTATTCATTTACTGTACAGTTCTGTGCATGTTCATGGCCTAGTATGTCTGCTTGTTCAGTCTCATGCCATTAAATATGTGTGCGGCGCTCCGTTAGCGGTATAGCCGCGACCTATGTCAGAAACGCGGACCTACGACAGGCAGGTGTTTTTGGTCCGCGAGGTACGACAAAATCGACCTAAGTCACACACGTAGGTCCCTATCCCTGACGTAACTAGAGGGCTACCTGTATGTATAAAAGACTTAAAATATTCATGGCTTTGCATTAGATATCCATAAATATATATACCCATACCCATATGCATACATACAAATACATGCATATGCAGTCACATGCACATCTACATATCTACATACGATACCTGCATGTGCATCCCTGCGTCTATTTGTGTGTGGTTGTAAGCATGCATAAGTGTACAGGTAGTCCCCTAGTTACGTACGAGTTAGGGAGATAAAAACGGTTCGCAGCTCGATTCTGCCGTAGCTAGGGGGTGAAATTAGCGTCCAGTTCATAGGTCCTTATTCCGTTCGTAGGTCGTGGAAATACCGCTAATGGAGCGCGCGCACACATTTAAGCATGTACAGTAGTGTACTGTAATGTTAAACATTGCTATTCACATTTACAGAATAAATAAAAATATATTTTCTTACTTTGAGATGGTCAAAGCCGACATCTTAGGTTGCCATGCTCAAGGCCTGTGTTAGCTAGCTGGCTAGCTTCTGCTAGCCAGGCCATGGGCTGGTGTTGGAGCGGCGGCGCGATCTGCGATCAATCTGCAGCTGCTGCTCCAGCCTGAGACGTCCACAGAGCTCACAGAGCGATTCCAGCTAGTAATTAATCCATATGAAGCCATCCTGGTCACCAGTCTTCAAAGGCCGGCTCCCGGCAGCTGGCCGGCTCCCGGCAGCTAACCTAAAATGGCGTCCGGTGTTCTACATTAATTTGTGACCGGAGACCCCCGTGACTGAACCTAAAATGGCGTCCGGTGTTCTACATTAATTTGTGACCGTGTAAACTGAAGACCTACTTCCTGCTGCCCAAGATTGCTCAAAAATGATCAGAAATGATCATTTTTATCATAATTATTATTTATAAAGCCTTTAAAACAACCACAGCTGCAACAAAGTGATGTACACATGAAATTAAGAACATTTAAACACACACACAAAAAAAATTATTATTATTTTTTTAATACAGTAATTTCATATTTTTATTAAATATGATACGTTCGTAGGTCCCGTTGTTCGTAGGTCGATGGAGTCGTAAGTAGGGGTTTGCTGTATAAGGCTTTTCTAATAGAATGTTCAATAGTGACTGCGAAGCATCAGAGACCTGACCCCCAAGACCCGAGGCAGATAAAGGGGGGACCAGAGCCCAAACATCAAGAGGGACCCCGAGCAAAGAGCCCCCAGGGCCACCCAGACAGGATGAACCACACGCCCACCCCCCAGATCCGACCACAGGGGAGAACCGGAAGAACCCCACCAGCGACCACACACAATGACCCCCGGGGCCAATAGCGACATACTCACAGGCCCCCGCCGGAACCCGCTGCACTAATGTAGCCTCAGGACTAGCCACCAAGGCCCGGGCACCGAGGACGCACACCCCTCAGGCGCAGGTCCAACAGGACCGAGGACCCGAGCCCCACCAGGAAGCCACTAGGCCGAGCTGACACACGCTCAAGCGCCCCGCCCCTGACACCGAGGACCCCAAGCATGCCGACAGGGTTTCAATTTCAAAGTTAGCATACACGTGTTAGCTACTAAATTCTTTCAAAAATTTGCTGGTCTCTCGTCTCTGTCCGCCAAACGCACCACGCTGATCGTCTCGCGCTGTTACCTTAAATACTGTACTGATTCTGTATCGCTCCGCCTTTGTCCTTTGGGGAGAACAGTACGCCTGTAACCTTCCACTACTGTAATTTTCCATTGTCAAGGAGCAAAGGTACACACCCCTCCCACTCTCCCCCCGACAGTACGCAGCTCCGGTGTAAATTTCCATTGTCATGGCTGCTAAGGTAACACCCCTCCCACCACCCCACCCCCTCTCCCACTCTCTTCCCTCATGTAAATTTCCGCCGTCCTGACGATTTCAGGTACCGTATTTTCTGCCGTAAAGTTGCATCTACGCCGTAACTCGAAGCAATGCTTTTCAACGGAGCACGTTCGTAAAGTCCAATCGCGTATATTATATATATATATATATATATATATATATATATATATAGGGTTGGTAAAACTAATATTCATTTCTTCATATTTATTTTGCTTGCTTAAGTGTTAAATTATTGGGTTTGTAAAGTTCCCCAAAAATAAACTACAATAAGTTGCATTTCCTGCAGACAGAGGTAGTCGAAGCAGCTGAAATGGATGGAAAAACAAGCCAAGAATAAAGTCACTTGTGTTTATTCTGGAAATATGAATTGCAACAATTAGAGTGAAATTTTTTTATTTATCTGATTTATTCACTTCAGCCTTGCTGATGGAAAAAATTTCAATACGGAATGCGAGCTGTAGTATTAGATCTCACAACACATGAAATGTTTGTTTGTGCATGTCATGGCAGCATATAGTGACTGAATTGTTTCAGCACTTCCACAAGAGCCACTGCAGCAACTTGATTTTATTTTCCTGACTTTTCCTTCTTCCCCTAACTCACTCTCACTCAAACACACACACACACACACACACCTCGAGACTGACACACACGGAGAGACACACACCTCTCTCTTTTATGTTCTTGTTTTCTTTCCATTATTTTGTCTGATCGAGATGCCCACACAGTTTCCATGACAGCAATAAAAAATAAAACCCTCCCTGACTTGGGCGCTGCCTGATAGGTGCCAAGACACAGTAAAGGGATGAAAAAAGCACAGCAACAATATTGATTCAAACATATCGTGTAAGCCATCAGTGGACTTTTACAAACAGTTAAAAAATGAGCTGTGAGCAGCTGTCTTGTGAACAAACATTTGATCGCAAAATGTTTTTCCCCCACCTTTATTTCAATTACCTCTACCCTGTGGGTTCATTTGCGTGTTGCAGGTGGCCATATGTGCATGGGGGCGCAGGTTGCTTTCATGGTCATCAATCAAAGACCTGAGTAAGTGAGTGTTGTTGTGTGTCGAGGCTATAACCTTCATTGTCCTTTTCCCCATTGTCTTCCAGCTTGGTGTGTGTCCGTCCACCTGTGGGGCACTCAAAGGTGAAACATTCAGAGATTGGATCTGACCCTACTGAGTTATATTGTTTTCTCGCTGTGTGATAGGAAAAACTACCTTAATCTTTGCTGTTTTCCCTCTTTTCTTGCTTTATTGTTATCTTCTCTTTCATGTCATCTTTTTATTGTCCTCACCTCGTTCTACAGGTGTGCAGTGGAGAGCGTCCTGTGCTCCAGCATCAACGTGTGGCATGGAGGCTGCACAGTTGCAGAGAGAAAAGCTCTACAGAGAGTGGTGAAGGCTGCACAGAAGTCTGTGGGAGTCAGTCTCCCCACCATCACAGACATTTACACCTCCAGATGCAGAAAAAGAGCCACCTGCATCATGAAAGACCTCACTCACCCAGCACACTCACTCTTTGCACCACTCCCCTCGGGACGGAGGTTGAGGAGCATCAAATGTAGAACCACTAGACTGAGAAACAGCTTCTACCCTGAGGCTGTCAGACTCATGAATAAATAAATAATAAGAATAAACACTGCAAAATGTCACATCATACTGATACTGATCTGTTTCTTGTTGCTGCGTTCATCTGTGACCATCTGCTCATGTTCGTGCTGCTGTTTATAATGATGTTTTTCTACTACATTAGGGCTTAGTGTATTACTAGCTGATGTGATGTCTCTCTTAGTTAATCCTAGATGTTATTATTGTATTTCTCTTGCATTTGTTGTTGGATGTAACTGGGACCCTGTGTACATAATCTCGTTTTCAACACATGTACTACATGCGGTGCAAATGACAATAAATTCTCTCTGACTCTGACTCTGACTCTGACTTTTAGCACTGACAGAGAGCCAAAACTAACTTTTTATTGAATAAATCCAGTTATTTTATTTTTTTATTTTTCTAATGATCCATAATTAATTTAAATCAGTGTAAATTACCACTGGAATGTTTTATATTCTAATTCTGCAAAGGATTGTGAGAGAGGTGTCAAGTGAAGGGAGGAACAGGCAGATTGATAGATAGACAGACAGACAGACAGACAGACAGTCCCCCGGGGGACATTTGAGGTGTCCTGTAGCATGTGCTAATTACTGTACTGTATACAGAAAAATAAACACGTAATTTTTTTTAAAAAGAAGCAGAATACACAATTTTTTAAAAAGACAATATGCACATGCTCAAGGTGGTAGGGAGTACTACATTCATGATTAACACACACACACACACACACACATACATGGTAAATGGTAAATGGAGCTTACTTATATAGCGCTTTCCAACCCCCTATGAGGGGCCCCAAAGCGCTTCACAGTACCAGCCATCCACCCATTCATACACACATTCATACACCAGTAGCAGTAGCCTGCCATGCAAGGCGCTGCCAGTCCTACCAGGAGCAACTCGGGGTTAAGTATCTTGCCCAGGGACACAACGAGGTACGCAGTGACCGGGGATCGAACCCGGGACCTTCCGGTCCTGAGCCGGCTGCCCTGCCTCTACACCATCTCAGCCCCTTACATATACATAAACACACACACTATCAAAGCTGGGCAACGCTAATTAAAAAATTAGTTCCACAATTTCTAAAACGCTTATAAATTTTTTTAGGTCCACAATTTCAAAAGCACAAATGTCTTATGAAAATTAGGGGAAGCTAATCTAATCCGCTATTTATATATTTATATATATATATATATATATATATATTTATATATATATATTATATATATATATATATATATATATATATTATATATATATATATATATATATATATATATATATATATATATATATATATATATATATATATATATATTTATATATAGCCGGCAGCGTTATCAATATTTGCACTACACTGCCAACTGAAAAGTAACAAAAATGATCCTAAAAGGATGAAATTACAAAAATCAAAGGATTTATTTAATACTTTACGTACATATATTCTATTCGGCCACGAAATTAACAAAAAATAGAATGATCTTTTAATCCCTAAAACCACGTTTAAATCTCAAATACACGGGTGTGTCGCCACCGCATTTATACATAAAAGTAACCCAAATACATGAAACTAACGACTCGCCGTCGAATGGTCGACACAAAACACACAATAAAATCATCCGGCCACGTTAATTTGGCTTGAAACAGCGGGGTTCTCTACGGATTTATCCATTAGTAACCCAGCACTACCAACAGGCAGACACAGAGTTAGCGTCTATAGGTAGTCAACAGATTTAATGAAAAGTAACTAAAATACATAAAAATAACGACTCACCGTCAAATGGTCGACACAAAACACACAATAAAATCATCCGGCCACGTTAATTTGGCTTGAAACAGCGGGGTTCTCTACGGATTTATCCAAGTACCCAGCACAAACAGTAGCCACAGAATTAGCCCCCGAGTTCACCTCTGAGTGACCCGGAAGATGTCAAGATGGAATAGTCCATTTTTAGTAGGGGGATAAAGAAATCGACCGTTTTTTTTATTGCGTATTTAATGATCGTTTTCATCGTAACTATAATTATTTTTATGTTAAATGTACATTAACAAGCAGGATCAATGTTAGTGATGTAGGTGACTGCACGGGGCGAGGCGGGGCCGGGGCCACTGCTGAAATGGGACCCCCAGGCATTTACCTACATGGTAGATCCGAGTCTGTTCTCAGCTCTGCCCCCCTCCCTCTCACACCCTTCCTCCTCTCTGCTGTTTACGGTGGGGAAAAAGGTAAAACAAGCAGCTTAAGAGCTTGTAAATGTTTATTGGTTTTTATTAGCGGTACTGCATTTTAAATAAAAATAGCACAAATCCGCTCATGAATTATAAAAGTTAGTCAATTCACAAAAACGCTGACTAAAAGTTTAGGTCCACTGTAAGCGGATTAGCGCTTTAGCGCTACCTAGCGTTCATATGCCCACCATCGCACACTATATATATATATATATATATATATATACACACATGCAAGCATACATATACACTTAAGCCTCCATATACAGGTATATGCACATGTACATGTAAATATACATACATATGTATTGCTTGTTCCTAAGGGAACCATGTAATTTTTCTACTTATGCTTTTTTAAGTGGCCAATATGTCTTCACTGTTTGTACTTTTCATGCACCCACTAGTCATAAATTGGTTCCTTAGTTACTGAGAAAATGGTTACCAGCAAACTAAAATATATTCAATTGTTTGACAGAAAATGTTGCAGAACAAAAGGAAAAATAAATATGTCAATGAAGAAGATTATGCTTTGTAAGAACAGGTCATCCAACAGTTTTTTTTTTAAACCTGAACATTGCTGATGAATGGATTTTATAAAAATATAAGTTGTAAACTTGTAGTTAGCTCCATTATCAGCACTGATGTGAGTTGCAGCTCTTCTGTTGATAAGGTGCAGGCTTGAATATCTCAGGGTCCTGCTAGAGTTTCTCTTCCACAAACACAACCCTAGGTGGACATGCACATTTACTTTGTCAAGGCTGCACAATGTTTGTTAATTTATGGAGCACAACCAACATGGGGATTAGGAATAGGAAACAGGATTAGGAACTCACTTGTCTGCTTTCGAAAAAAAAATTTCAGGACGTTGACCAGCACAAAAGTATGTTTCCTGTTGGTACTGACAAATGCAGACTGCAGTCCTAAATTTTTTTTACAAAGTAAATGTCCTTTAAAAAGAATGAAAAAGTCTCATTAGGAACAGAAGCATTAAAAAAGTTCATGTTTTGGGTTGTTAATTCTGTATCCACCTTAAAATCCGCCTTGTGAATTATTATGCCCAAATGTATGCTTATGTATACCTAACTTTTTATATTGGAACAAAAACAAAATTTCTCTCAAGCTTAATACGTAACTAGAAGTTATTTATTCATGCAAACAATAATTTTGTAGTTTAAGTGTAAATTGTATAATTTGTTTTTCATTATTTTTGAATAGGAACAATAATATGAGAGCATAAAATAAACTAAAATTGAAAGTTTATGTAGGGAAACCTAAACAGCTAAAAACCAGCAACTTTTATTCATCTTTAAGAAGACAGTCAGAATCAGAATCAGACTTTTTTTGTCATTGCACCAAAGATCAGCAAAATTACATTTCAGTACAGCCCATCTGAGAGAAACATACACAAATAAACATGGGGAGATGGAGGTGACTGAGGCCGCCGGGCTTGAGAGGCACAGCCTTTTCTTTTTCAGATAAGGAAAAGAAATACGAGGGGTAGTGTAGGTATAGAAAAAAACATCAAATATTACACTGTGTCCAAGACTGGACACAGTGTGAAAGTTGCAACAACAACAAAAAAAGACCTCAGCACATAAACAGTAACATACTGATGACATCGTAATACATTTATGCATGAGGAGGCTGACAAGGGGAGTGAATTGTCTGTGGAGACTAATGGTTTAACAGAGTAACCGAGTTATCGACAGATCGAGTGCTTTGACTTCTATCTAGGCTTTTTTGTCCACCTCGAGTACCCGTAGTGACGTCATCACGTCGCGGTAACGTCAGTACGTCACATCACGTGATTAAAAACCGAGCGCGGGGTAGCTTTTAGCTTTTAGTAGACGCTACAAAATGTATTCCTTTGTGCGCACGGATGTATGGAGCTGGTCCAGTCTTGTCAAAAAGGTAAAACAGTTTATAATTTTATAAATTGCGCTACTCATTGAATCATTCTGTTGATTTTCTTTGCTTTGAACACCGTAGTAGATTGTGACAGCAAGGGGCAGTGTTGCATTGCAGTTCACATATATAACACGGCCGAAACGGCGTCCTCTCTCTCGTTTCACAAACAAAAAGAAACAAATATTCATCTCTCTAGACCTATTAAAAAACTATAAACACTATCTCCAAAAGTAAACCTAAATTACACTGCAGGCGGTGGTACGGTATGGCTGTGGCCCCATTTGTTTTTTAAGTTTCGGTTCAGCGCCTTACTTTCACTTTTAATATTAACTAATAGTTTTGTTTTTCCTGTGACTTATCTGCAGTATGATAAATGATAGGAGCATAATAAATGCTCCCAATGTTTTGTTGGTCTTTTTTTTTCTTTTTGTAAAGACGTTTTTATGAATTTATATTTATTTATTTATTTTGCATCATAAGACACTGTGACGTCATTGACTAATCGAGTGCCACTCGAGTTTTTTTTATGTTAATGTCGAGCTTAAAAATTATGTACTCGTTCAACCCCTAGTGGAGACTGCCAGAAAGTTCCATTGTCCTAATAAAATGGCACAGTGTCTATCAGCCAGCTCAACTCTGACACAAATCCACAGATGTCCTCTGGAGGGGAGCTATAGGGGAGGGTGCGGACAGAGCTTCTCGTTCACGTAATCAACCAGGAGAAGTTTGATATAGCTGGCCAGTTCAAGGCCAAGTGGGGAAGTCACGTGCAGATGACAATTATTTTGGGTCAGGCAACCTCTGCTTGAATTTCCATGTCTGCCTTCATACACCACAACAGTGGTGGGTCTCATCAGCAACAACGATGAGACGGACTACAGGAACGAGGTGAGCCGCCTGGCCTTGTGGTGCGGACACAACAATCTCACTCTCAACGTGGAGAAGACAAAGGAGATTGTTGTGGACTTCAGGAAGAAGGATGCCCAACATGCCCCTCTGACCATCAACAGCACCGCAGTGGAGAGAGTAGACAGCACCAAGTTCCTGGGAGTGCACGTCTCAAAGGACCTGTCCTGGAGCAGGAACACTGCAGCACTGGCAAAGAAGGCTCACCAGCGTCTCTACTTTCTCCGCAAGCTGAAAAGGGCTGGAGCTTCAACCCCCATCATGAGCACCTTCTACAGAGGTGCCATAGAAAGTGTCCTGACCAGCTGCATCACTGTGTGGTTTGGTGCATGTACTGCATCATGCCGCAAGAGCCTCCAGCGCATTGTGAGAGCAGCTGAGAAGATCGTGGGCACCTCCTTGCCCTCACTGCAGGACTTACACAGCAAACGCCTCAATCGGAAAGCCCACCGCATGGCAGGTGATCCCACACACCCACTACACAGCTGCTTCAGACTGCTGCCATCAGGGAGGAGACTGAGGAGTCTCCAGGCTCGAACCAGCAGACTGAGAGACAGCTCTGTTCATCAGGCAGTCAGAATGCTAAACACTCTGCCTGCTCTGCCTCCCCTCCCATTTGAACTGCCTTAACACTAAAACTTTCTCACACATTACCACACAACACAAAGATTTTAACACTAGACTCTGTGTCATCAAACGGGTTAATCACTAAACTCTCGGTCATGTGCTCATACAGTTTGCACTACTTCTCATACTTGCACTAATGTCTGTATTACATCACTGCCTATAATCATAATACTGTTTACATTCTCTGTTTACATTTATTAATACTGTTTACTTTTATTACTACTGCTTACATGTAATTACTACTGTTTACATTTATTTACACTACTCTAATATCTACACCACTGCTGGTACATATACAGTGTGCTCTGAACGGTCTTATTTAGGGATGCCCAATGTGCCTTACTGCATATGCCACTTTTTGCCTCTACAACAACATCAACTACTACCTCATACATATACTGTGTACATTGACTCATACGCTGCTTTGCCACTTTGCAAATGTCAATGCTAGAAACCTTTAGTTTATTTTAGTTATACTTTTTATACTCTTTTTTTATACTAGTATGCAAAAACTCAGGACAATATTATGTTCATTAAATGTTTAATGTTTTAGTTTTAGAGTTGGTGTAAATTTTCATACTCTTATACCACTATGCAAAAAACTCAGGACAGTGTTAGTTTTACTATTTTATGCTTATGTCTATTATTATATGTTTCAGTGTTTCAATGTTTAGATGTTTACTGTTGCACCGAGGGACTGAGAGAAACGCAATTTCGGTCCTGTGTATGTCCTGCACTGTACATATTGCAGATCTGACAATAAAGTTGACTTTGACTTTGACTTTGATAGTTCTGCTGGTAGTTCTCACTGGTAATTCCAAACAATCAAATGTTACAGTCAGACTGCCGGACCAAGCTTGTAGCCTTCTCCAAGTCAATTCCTTCTGTTACAGGTCCCGAGTGTCAGGACTGCTGCAACAGTGATGACACACCATCTGAAGAATAATAAAATTAGGAGTCAGAGATAACGACCATTGTTTTGCCGTTTAGATCCAGAAAGCATGTGAAGCCAACTGGAAGTCCGTCCCCGAAACCAACCTGGAAGCAACGCACCCCCCCAAAACAAAGGTTCCGCTTCGTCATCACCGCTCCTCAGAAAAACACTATAAAAATGCAGGCATATTAACTTGCCGAACCGCAAACAAAATATAACATATATTTGAAAATAGGATCAGCTGCACATGGAAATACTTTACATTCATAAGAAAACCAAATATTGTGGTGACATTTTTAGGTGCACCACACGCTCCCCAACTTAAAAGGTGGCTCCCGACACTTTAACGCCAGTGATAACATTTCACAAAATATTAACAACTTGGTTCTTGTCACAGGAACCTCACTCAAAAGAACATTTCCCTTCAGTGTACACATCTCAGTACACAAAATTATAAGGCACTGCAAAAGGCATTGTCGTTGCATAAGGCACAGTCTGTTGAGTATAAAATTGCTCTTGCACAGGTTGCATTACCCATAATGGTGAAGCTTGTAACCCACACAGTCCAACATGACCTATGACCCCTTGTGGCTGATAGGAGGGCTGACCCATAGTGTTGTAGGTGAATGTCTGAGGTGGTCTCCTTGCTCGCGTAGACCTCCTGAGAAATTCCTCCTGAGTTGGTACTCGCTCCTCTTGCTCAATTTCAGGTTCAACCTGTTCAGTGTCTCTTCCCAGTTCTTGTTCTCTTTGTGCATCGTCCGTTTCACCGTTTTGGACCAGTTCATTTTCAGCTGGATGCTGAAAATTTTCATCTACAGTGTTCAGTTGAGAGTCCCTCTGTTGGTCCACGGGTGTGACAACTTGGCTTGACACTGGATGAGTTTGGGTGGCTGGTTCCTGTAGTCTTGTTGACACAGGTACTCTGAGCCAATAACGCATCCTGGAGTCACTCTCAGAATCTGATGAGTCGCTGTCTCGATTACTTTGGCTTGGAGTGACACGGTGGCCTCTGACTGCTCCTGATGGGTGCTTTATCTTTTCTGTGATCAACAGTTAACGCCAAAAATACACTGCACGCGGTCTGAATCCGCTCCGCTCCGGTCCGACCTCCGCAGCAAATACGCACCCATTATAATCAATGAGATAAAGTACACTGGCTCCGCACGGCGGCGGCGAGCTGCGGAGAGCGGACGGCAGTCCGTCAAAATTAGAAATTTTTCTATTTCTGCCGGACACCGGAGCTGTGCCGGAGTCAACTTTTGAAGATTACGTCGCACCAACAGGAAAAGGAACGAGCACAACTTCCGTATTTACAAAATAAAATCACCACGGGCGGACTAATCCTAGCTCTATACGGATTTATTTGTACAAAAATGCTGTCAAACTATCATTTATGACTATTCTATGACTAAACTATTATATTTATGACTATGACTACGCCTAATAACGCAATACAAGAAATAAATAAATAAAAAAGTATTTTATTCTGAAATGTAAACATCACTTCCTGTTGCTCAAACCATGTAGCTCATTTACGAGAGAAGATCAAGGCAGCAGTCTCTCTACAGTTGTTCTCCATCTTCCACCGAATGAATTGTTTTGTTCTGACTTACTTATTTATCACTTGATTTATCTCGCGATCTCGCACGTGTCTCGGAGCGGCGCATCCAGGCGGACCTGAGCGGAGCGCAGGCAGTGGACTTTGGACTCGCTCAGCTGCGACCTGCGGACCGGAGCGGACTCGGACCGCGTGTAGTGTATTTTTGGGGTAAAGGTAAGTCATTCACCAGGTGCAGCAGCTTTCTGTGGAGGACCCTGGTATTCTGGGCATTGTTCTCAGGACATACTTTGTAGATGGAGCTGTCATTGATCTGTTCTTTGACAATGTACACAGTCTGCTCCCAATATGACCTGAGCTTTCCGGGTCCGCCCTTTTCTCTCAGGTTGCGAACTAACACTCGATCACCAGGCTCCAAGACAACTCCTCTCACATGTTGGTCATAGTGTTTCTTTCCACGAGCGCTCGATTGCTGGCTGTTGTTGTTAGCAATACGATAAGCCTCTTTCATCCTCCTTGCCCACTCTTGTACATATCCATATGGTGTTTCACTGTCCTCCTCTGTGTTGAGTCCAAACATGAGGTCCACGGGCAAGCGGGGATGCTGTCCAAACATTAAGAAATGTGGGGCAAACCCTGTGGCCTCATGTTTTGTGCAATTATATGCATGGACAACTTGGGGCAGAAAGTCTTTCCAGTTATCCTTTTCTGCCTCCTCAAGAGTTCTCAGCATTTGTAGTAAGGTGCGATTAAATCGCTCGGCAGGGTTTCCCTGTGGGTGGTATGGTGTTGTACGTGAGTGACTGACACCTGACAGCTGCTGTAGTCCCCTAAACAGTGAGTTTTCAAATTCACGGCCCTGGTCGTGATGTAGTCTAGCAGGGTACCCAAAACGAGGAATAAAATCGTTGTATAGTTTCTCCGCAGCAGTTTTGGCTGACTTGTTTCTGGTCGGCCACGCCTGAGCGAACCGTGTAAAGTGGTCAACTGCAACAAGGATGTATTCGTAACCACCTCTGCTCTTTTCTAGATGCATAAAGTCAATGGATACTAGCTCCATGGGTGCACTGGAACTGATGCTCCCCATGGGTGCCCTGACGTGTGTGGTGGGTTTCTTTTGTTTTATACAGGGACATTGTCTCGTCACATAAGCTTCAATGTCCTTCTTCATAAAGGGCCAGTAGAAGCGATCTCGGGCCAGGTTGATAACTCTTTCAGCACCGAGGTGACCCATGTCCTTATGAAGGAGTTTCAGCACCAAGGGCCTGTACTCTGCAGGTAGTACAAGCTGTTTTCTACCCCCAGCTTCTCTGTAAAGTAGCTCATTCTAATAATAATAATAATAATAATAATAATAATGAATTCAATTTATAATGCACTTTTCATTAATGAAAATCTCAAAGTGCTACAAGGTGCAACAGAATTAAATGTCAATAAAACAAGTAATAAAACAAGTAAAATCAATAACAATATCAACTAAGATCAAAAGTAGAATCATGTAGAGTATGCTCGGTTGAAAAGAAAGGTCTTCAAGCCGCTCTTAAAGTCAACCACAGACTGTGGGGCTCTCAGGCAGTCAGGAAGAGAGTTCCAAAGGACCATCTTGTGTTTCCCCCACTCACGCATTAACCTCCGCACTAACCCATCTGCATTTTGTCTGTCTCTGTCAGTTAGTGTGGGTTTGGTCTCTTTTAACCTGAGGAGTTCTTTAATTGTTGTGTCTTGTCTTTGTGCTCTCACTAGCTCTTCATGGCTAATGCTAGGTAAGGCTGGTGCGTCTGGCCTAGTGTCCGACCCAATGTCTTGAGCCAGGTTTAAGGCAGCTACATAGGCAACATCACTCTTCTTTGCTACCTCACTCCCTTCCCATGTTGCACAAACAATGTCTCGGCTAAGCTCCTCTGTACATTCTCCAACATAACTGTCAATGTCCAGCGGAAGGCGTGACAAAGTGTCAGCGTCCACATTAACTCTACCAGGTCGGTACTTGATGTTAAACCGGAAATCTGCAAGCTCTCCTACCCACCTATGTCCTGTCGCATTTAACTTTGCAGTGCTCATTACATATGTAAGGGGATTATTGTCGGTATACACTGTGAACTCTGGGGCATAAAATAAATAATCCCTGAACTTCTCACAAATGGCCCATTTAAGGGCTAGGAACTCTAGCTTACCGGAATGTAAACAATAGTTTTTTTCAGTTGGGGTCAGAGTTCTTGAGCCATATGCTATGATTTTTAATTCCCCCCCCTGCCTCTGATACAACACAGCCCCGAGCCCTTTCTCACATGCGTCAGTATGTAAAACAAAGGGCAGTTCGAAGTCGGGGTAGGCAAGCACAGGTGGGTCGGACAGAGTGTCAATGAGCTGCCTCAGGATGTGGTCATGCTCACCTGTCCAGCTGATAGGAGCCCTTGAGGGCAGCTGACAGTGGTGGGCAACCAGACCGCTGGAGAGCGCTAAAGCGCTAATCCGCTTACAGTGGACCTAAACTTTTTGTCAGCGTTTTTGTGGTTTGACTAACTTTTATAATTCATAAGCGGATTTGTGCTATTTTTATTTAAAATGCAGTACCGCTAATAACTAATTATCTATCAGTAAAAACCAATAAACTTATTTACAAGCTCTTATGCTGGCTCCGTAGCTGCTTGTTTTACCTTTTTCCCCTCCCTCACCGTAAAGAGCAGAGAGGAGGGAGGGTTGGAGGGGGAGGGAGCAGAGCGGAGAACAGACTCGGATCTACCATGTGCCTGGGGATCCCATTTCAGCAGGGGCCCCGCCCCGGCCAGTCACCTACATCCCTAACATTGATCCTGCTTGTTAATGTACATTTAACATAAAAATAATTATAGTTACGATGAAAACGATAATTAAATACGCAATACAAAAACCGGTCGATTTCTTTATCCCCCTACTAAAAATGGACTATTCCATCTTGACATCTTCCGGGTCAGAGGTGAACTCGGACGCTAACTCTGTGTCTAGCTGGTTGTGCTGGGTTACTAATGGATACATCCGCAGAGAACCCCGCTGTTTCAAGCCAAATTAACGTGGCCGGAGGATTTTATTGTGTGTTTTGTGTCGACCACTCGACGGTGAGTCGTTAGTTTTATGTATTTGGGATACTTTTATGTATAAATGCGGTGGCGACACACCCGTGTATTTGATATTTAAAAGTGGTTTTAGGGATTAAAAGATCATTCTCTTTTTTGTTAATTTTGTGGCCGAATAGAATATATGTACGTAAAGTATTAAATAAATCCTTTGATTTTTGTAATTTCATCCTTTTAGGATCATTTTAGTTACTTTTCAGTTGGCAGTGTAGTGCAAATATTGCATAACGCTGCCGGCTACCAATTGTCGAATATAAATAGCGGATTAGATTAGCTTCCCCTAATTTTCATAAGACATTTGTGCTTTTGAAATTGTGGACCTAAAAAAATTAATAAGCGTTTTAGAAATTGTGGAACTAATTTTTTGATTAGCGTTGCCCACCACTGGCAGCTGAGCACCTCGGGTTTTCTTGGACTTGGTCTGAGTGTTTTCAGGACTCCCTTTGACTTGTAGGAGGCTGTACAAAGGTTTAGCAATCCTGGAAAAATCTTGAATGTAGGCCCTATAATTACTTAAAAACCCAAACAGTTTTCTTAACTCATCCACGTTCGTTGGCGTCCTCTGACTGAGTGATTTGACAGCTTCATAGTCCTTTGGATCGATTCGGACCCCCTTTTCTGAAACCAGCCTACCCACATATCTGACCTCTGCTTTGAACAGTTCACATTTGGTTGGGCGAAGCTTAACCCCATGTTGCTGAAGAGCTCTGAGGACCTTGCGCAGCGCCTCAACATGTTCAGTGAACCCCTTTGAATAGCAAAGGATGTCATCCAGATATGGAATACAACAATCATCACGCAGGGTGTCTAGCATTTCTTCCATACTGCGTTGAAAAGCAGCGGGGGCATTACTGAGACCAAAAGGAATCCTTACCCACTCATATAGCCCCCAGGGTGAGACGAAGGCAGTCATATGGCGTGAACCCTCAGCCATATACCCCTGGTGGTAAGCTTTACCTTGGTCCAGAATGCTGAACCAGCTGTGGCCGTCCAGCATGTCCAGGAGGTCCCGGATGCACGGAAACGGGTGGCGGTCAGGCACAGTCTTCTGATTCAACTGTCTGTAGTCAATGCAAAGTCTTAGCGTGCCATCCCGTTTCCTCACACACACTACAGGTGCAGCAAAGGGTGATTTTGACTTGACTATCCAGCCTTTGGCCAGTAAGTCCTGGATGTATTCTTTCACCTCTTTGTATAATGGCTTGGGGATGGATGTGTATGTGCGTTGGACTGGGATGTCGTCTGTCAGGTTAATGGTCATGTTCAAACTCGGAATATTTCCAATGTCTCCATCATCTCGGGCAAAAGCATTTGATTCCTCAAATAACATTTGCTCTACTTCCTTTTGTTGTTCTGGTGTTAGGTGGCTAATATCCACTGGGGGGTGCCAGTGGGCAGTATTGGATGGCTCCTGGTCTTGACTAGACTTGCTCACCGAGTCAACAATACAGGTGGAGACTGGTGCTGTTTCACAAGGGGTTTTGGGTTGGTCAGTCTCAACTATTTTTGCAATAGGCTCAATAGAACCCAAAACTGTTGAACTGGGTAGTGTCACACTCCGGCTGGAATAGTTTGACACCTGTACTTTAATATACGGCCTCTCTGTCTTTTCTATCTGTAAAAGTCCCGCTCCAACACTAAGCTGTTCAAGGTGGGCATTATCTAGTACTGGTTCAAACAACACAAGTGACTCTGTTGAGCTAATACTGTCTGGGACTCTACACTTAATGTAAGCCACCTGATTAGGATAGACTATTCCCCCTTTGAACCCTACTTTTACAGTAGCTGGCTCATGTATAGGATGCTCTTTAGTCTGGATGAAACTTACTAGGGTGCTTACAGTAGAGATGTCAGTCCCCATGGCTCTACCAATAAGCTCAATAAGTTTGTAGTTCCCCCCATTGTCTTTAATGAACTCGTGGATTACATTAAAGCCTACTATGGGTCTCTCGATCTTAAGGCGGCTCACAAGGAAGGGTACACGTATTGATAGGTCTGGGTCATCGTTGCCCTCAAGGTTGACTACAACTTCCACCCACCCATCATAAGGTACTGAGTCCCCCGTGACTGCCTTCACATTAAGATCATCATCCATCAGTTCACTTAAGGATCTAATCTGTTGTCCGGGTAAGTATCTATTTAGCCATGCCTGATCTATAAGACTTACCCCCGCCCCCGTGTCTAATACCACCGTTACAAGGTAACCTGCCATCAGAAGGGACTGGCGACCTACTAGGGGAGCTACTAGACCACGTGGTGTTTCTTTGTCAGTCCTTGCGAACACGCACCTAACATCTCTCTGTCAGTAGTGGTTTTGGGCCTCTTCTTTGGGTGGGACTGCTGAGGTTTGCCGATCAGAGGTGGTCCCCATGCTCTGATCGTCTTCAGTTTCCCGATGGCTTGGTTTTCTTCAGGCACCCTACAGCACGATGCCCTTCCTCTCCGCAGACAAAGCAGTGGTTAAAGTTTGGGTTAACTTGAGAAGCACAGTTCTGACAGCTCTTTCTTTCTCTTTGAGATCTCTCTGGTTGGAGTCTTGAGTTCCTCTGCTCTGGTGCTGGAACATGAACTGTCCTTGCTTTCAGGTTTTCTATCGCTTGTGTCAGTGCTTCAACCTGGGCACTAAGTCTTTGGAGTGTGAAGTCATTATTAATCTGATTTACTTTCACGTCATCCTTTGTTTGCTCTTTCAACTCACTGTTTGTTGTGTGGGCATGACTCACTTTGATGGTAGAACCACGGCCAAGTCGACGCTTCCGCTCACTTTCCTCTGCCGTGGTCTTTATCACTTGGCGAAGCAGTGCCTCATCACTGACAGTGGGGTCACCTAGGAGGGTCTTGAGGTCTCTGTGGACACTGTCGTACTTCTCCCCTATGCCCTGGCAAATAGTGTTGAGAAAGACACACTGAATTGTGGATATATCGTACTTAACGACTGAGTCTGGTTGTCTGAGTGAGAACCGGATCTTTTGCTTCAGTCCAATCATTCTATATAAAAACTGCTGAGGCGTCTCATTTTCAAACTGCTTAGCACACATTAAATCTTGAAAGAGCTCTGTGCTGCTTTTCTCACCTAAGTGAGACTGCAGGAAACTTTTAAGCTCCGAAACTGTGAGATCGTCTTTTATTGTTAACATATCTCTGAAGTTACCTGGTTTAACAAGACGTAGCACCCCTCTAATCACCTCATTTGGAGTGTGATTCTCCTCGAGACCCTCATCTATCTGTTTACAGATGCTGTTGTACCCAATTTCTGATGTCGTGTCACTAATCATTCCACCATGCACTTTGAATTCTCTGCGTGACAGCAGTGGCAAATCTTTCATGGCTATCATACTCTCACCAGTGTAACTTGGAATGTTCTCTGAACGAGTAACAGACCACTGGGGTGGGCACATCGGTTGATGGGGTTGGAGAGTCGGGACAAGTGGGTCCCCTGTAGCTGGTGGAACTGATGCCCAAGTTACCTGCTGTTTGCTAGATTGGCTGGTGCAAGGTGGGGTTGGATTCAGTCCCTGTAGGTCTGTGTCGCCATCGCCGTCTTGTGGCTGAATGCGGGGGATGGCCTGCTCACTTGTACCTGCTTCAGCTTCAAAAGGCACTGTTGGTTGTCCACGATTCACCATGGTCCCATCTATGATATATTCCAGTCCTTTTAATAATGGCAAACCCTGGTCCTCCCGACCCAGGATTGTCTGACATGACAGGTAGGTAGTTAAATATTCAACACAACTCTCTTCATCGTCTTGAATCAACTTACTAGAGTCCAGTCCTTCAACGTCTCCAAGAGAAGTTGCGATGAGGTGGGTTTCACTACCTGTTAGCTGGTGTAACTTCTTCTTGATGCTCCAAAGAAGTTGTTTTCTCTCACCGGAAGACATCTTGCTGATCTCGGCCACTTGAGTCCGCAGTGCTGCACTCTGTAGGCGGGTACACCCTTTTCACTGGTTACCGACCTCACCTATGCACACTGAGTCACTCCTGGCACTGAGAATGTGTAGCACGAGAGGTCCTGGTGGTCAGTATCATTGGATCAGCAGTAGCCAGTGTTGGGTGTAACGCGTTACAGTAATGACATTACATTTTTCAGTAACGTAGTAGTGTAACGCACTACTGTGAAAATGCCTGTAATATATTACAGTTACTAACAAAACCTTACATTCGTTACTTGCGTTACAATCAGGACCTTTCGGAGAATAGTTTTATTTATTTATTTTATTTTACCTTTCGGAGAATAGTTGTGGGACGACCCGGACGAGGACGACGGAGCAGACCATAGACATTATATATAGATATCTATGGAGCAGACTGTCACGTGGGGAAAACAAAGACGTACGCGATGACGTCGGAACGTCATACGTCAACGTACATAGACATATAAAGGTACATAGACATACGGCGATGTCATTTTATGGATGGAAGTATTCATATTATTTTTCTTTTGTCACGAGAAAGGACAAGAACATTACAGTAGTGTGCAAGCTATGTCTGGGCCACAACAAGACACTGTCTACTGCTGCGAACTCGACGTCAAATCTTTACAAGCATTTACAAAGACAACACGCTAATGCTAAGCTAGTTGCTAAAGAGCCGCAGAGGGATGGTGCAAGTTTGATGCCGCCACCGTTTAAGCAGGCTCGGCTTGAATTTCACCGCCAGGCAACCAAAGGCTGAGGTAAACAAACTTGTAAACAAACATTTCAGATGTTTTATTTTTTATTTTGTTTTATTTTTTTAAAACAGAAGTTTTACATTTTGATATTGTCATACCTTTTGAATGGCACGTTTACATATGCATTGTGCTTGTTATGTAGCACTGCTGTTTTACTTTTTCATCAAAAATGAGTGTCAAAAAGATCTCTAATATCATTATTGAAAGATAAAAATTAATACAGGTTAAATCTCAGGTATTAGAGTAATCCGAAAGTAATGTAACTAAGTTACTTTCAGAACTGAGTAACTAAGTAGTGTAATATGTTACTTTTTTAAAAAGTAACTAGTAATGTGTAACTAATTACTTATTTTGGGTAACTACCCCAACACTGGCAGTAGCCCATGGATGTGTGTTATGCTGATCCCGGACGAGCCCCCACAATCTGTTACAGGTCCCGAGTGTCAGGACTACTGCAACAGTGATGACACTATCTGAAGAATAATAAAATTAGGAGTCAGAGATGACGACCATTGTTTCGCCGTTTAGATCCAGAAAGCATGTGAAGCCAACCGGAAGTCCGTCCCCAAAACCAACCTGGAAGCAACGCACCCCCCCAAAACAAAGGTTCCGTTTCGTCATCACCGCTCCTCAGAAAAACACTATAAAAATGCAGGCATATTAACTTGCCGAACCGCAAACAAAATATAACATATATTTGAAAATAAGATCAGCTGCACATGGAAATACTTTACATTCATAAGAAAACCAAATATTGTGGTGACATTTTTAGGTGCACCACACTTCTCACCAGTGAGTCTCAGGATTCTATGCTCATTCAAAGCTCATTCAGATCAAATAAATGTGACAAAACCCTAGTAAGCAGTTTGACCTGGGAATAAGGTGTCGGATCCTTGAAAAACTAAACAGATACTTAATAATAAATAATAATAATATTAATAATAAAATTTCCAAGTTTTTCCAAGTCCCTACCTCAGAAACAAGGAGAAGATAGTTTTAGCATGCATGGTGGCCATTAGACCTTGCTGTGGCAGGTTGGGACTTTTGTCATCAATGAAAATAGGATTTCTTGGAGGAGGAAAAGTATCCAGCAGTGATGTCCATACACACTGGAATGAGGCTTTCACAGTGAGGATAATAGGAACAAATTTTGCCTGTTGTGAGAAGGCCTTAGCAACAATCACCCTCACTTTAACACACTTATGAGATGTAAACATACTTACAGACACAGGACACACAACTTTCTGGATAATACTAACTCAATAGAGTATATCTCATAGGCAGTTCTCATTGCTACATAACTGTGTATGCATGTTAGGTCCTTAGGATAGGAGCACATTCATTTAAATTTTAATTAATCACATCAGCTGAGTATTGTCAACAGATTCTGATATTTAGAACCTTCACTTTGTTATTGTCCATGTGTGGATTTGCTTCCTTTGCTCTCGTTTATCTAGTTGTCATACTCACAATTTCATTTGTAAAGGCTGAACAAACAAAAAATGAGAAAATATTTCAGTCTGAAATTAGAACCAACCAAAACAGAGTGACTAACTTTAGCATAATTTGCCATAGCTGAAATAATCAAATCTGTCCCCATAAAAACTGAGTCACATTAAATTTTAAGAACAAATCATAAGAATTGCTTTATGATGAGGTAGTTAAAATGATTGAACCTCTGAAAACTAGCTTGATGTCAGTATTATTCAAGCACAAGAATTAAAAACCTGCAGATATTTGGGTTTCAGTGACACACGGCTGCACTTTTTTCAGCACCACATCATGCAGCACCTGGTTAAATAACAGTTTATGTTTCCTGACTCGTCATTCCTGCCCCAGTTGAGGTGGGTCATTCCAGTGACAGCTTTGGCTAGCACAACATCAGCAATATTAAATGGGCATAGGCTTGCCTAGTCCTTTTTCTATTTACCAACTAAGCATGAAAAGGGCTGAAAATATGAGAATATAAGGAGTAAAACCCATCCAGCCATCAATGTCCTTTCTTAAATATTCAAATAAAATAACTAGGGATAAACAGTATTATCGGGATGGTATCAGTATCGGCTGATATGAACATTAAATTTAAATATCAGATATCGGCCATTCCATTCAAATAACTCGCCGATATAAAAGGCGCTGTTTTTGCCTGCAGTGGCAGCACAATGTGATGATGTTGCTGTACAATGTGATGATGCTGCAGCTGCAGCGGCAGCGCAACGCAATAACATCACATGTCAGAGGTGTGGAAGTTTTATTTTTCGTTGGCGAGGATGTGGGAATCCTAAGATTTATGGACTACGTTGAGCCTCGCTACATTGTCCGCAGTCTGAGATATTTTTCCAAATTAACGTTACCCGAGTTACAAGCCGACATTTCTGACATCATTGAAAAGCTAAGAGCCAATAGCATGACTTGTTGGGCGATTTTTACCACAGACACAGTCTTACGGCACAATATATAGACAAAAACTTTGTAATTAAAAAGGCTGTCCTTCATGCACAGGAGTACAGAGGATCCCACACTGCAGCCAGGAACCTGAAACAAGCCTCCACAAGTGAGACAGCATCGCAGGTGACGAATGCTAATAAATTACATTCAACACTTTTCATTTAATATACTGTAAGTCAAAATGCTATGCATAGCATATGGCTGTTACTGAATATATGTCACCAGCTCTTACAGCTGTTGCACAATTTTTGCAGCAAATAAGTCTAAATAAGAGGGTTATGTTCTGACAAAGGAACATATATAAAATATTGGTATCGGCATCGGTAATGGGCTGAATAAGTTTTAACATTTTGGCATATCGGATATTGGCCAAAAATCCAATATCGTGCATCCCTAGAAATAACTCTGCTCAGTCTTTTTCACTTGTACTCAGTGGTGGATTTTAATAGCTGGTGTCACCTCTGATGCTTTTGGAAAAAGTCACCAACCTCTCAGCCTTAAACAGACATTAGATGGAAAAATTAGGGAGTTAAGATGCTTGAGTATTTGTGTTCAGGTCACAGTGACATAAAAGTTCAGGTCTCATTGACACAACATGCCATTTCTGATTACCGTAGAATTAAAGCAATATTCTTATTTTTCTTTTTTTTTTTTATTTACTTACTGGAAAGCCTGTCAAGTTTATAATTTTGTATTTCCAGACATTTTAACCAATAACAGTCATTTGAATTCTGTTTGCTAGAAAAGATCTGAAAATTTGAATGCAAAGTATCAAACCAACAGAGTTAGTGTTTTTCTTTTGTATACTGTACAGTGAGTACGTGAATGAGACTGCTGCAGTTTTTCTGCACTGGCAAAGCTGCTGCTTTAAATAATTGTGAAATTGTCTGTGTTTAATCATGTACAATATGAGTTGAATAGAAACCAAACAGCTCCACAGCCCAGGTCTGCAAACTGACAGACATGCAGTCACAATTCATGAGTCAGAACTCCGTTTGTAACTAGGTCTTAGACTTCTTAACAAACAGACCTCAGTCCGTGAAGATCCACAACTTCTCCTCCTCCACCATTACCCTCAGCACTGGCTCTCCTCAAGGATGTGTGTTGAGCCCCCTTCTGTTCACTCTGCTCACATATGATTGTGCAGCTACCCATCCAGGCTGTCATATTGTAAAGTTTGCAGATGATACAGCAGTGGTGGGATGCATCACAAACAATGATGAATCCAGCTACAGGCAGGAGGTGGAACACCTGGAGAGCTAGTGCAAAGAGAATAACCTTCACATGGAAAAAGGGCCTTCTCCTACTCTGCTCCTGCTTCCTGGAATATCTTACAAAAAGATTTGAAGCTCTCGGCCCTGACCTCCCTAAATGGTTTTAAAAATCTTTTGGAAACCTGGCAAAAACCATTGCAGATATGTTCCTGTTTTTGATTTTGTACATCTACCTTGTGGTGTTTTGCTAGTTTTGATACTTTGCATTTCACTTTCTATTTCTCTCCTACGTTTTTTTTTTTTTTTTTTTGTTTGTTGTTTAAGGAAATTCTACCATTGCTGTTCATCATTCTTTAGTTTGTAGCAGGTCGCTTTTGTAAATGAGCCCTCGAGGCTCAATGAGATTTACCTGACTAAATAAAGGTTGAATGAATGAATGAACATGAATGTGAAGAAGACAAAGGAGATGATTGTGGACTTCAGAAGGAACAAACAAACCCACACCCCACTGAACATAGGTGGATCAGTGGTGGAAGTGGTCTCCAGCTACAAGTACTTGGGTGTACACTTGAATGATAACCTCAGCTGGACCAACAACACCACCAGCCTGATCAAGAAAGGTCATCAGAGACTCTACTTCCTCAGACGGCTGAGACGAGCTGGTCTGAGTAGCCCAGTCCTCACCTCCTTCTACAGGTGTGCAGTGGAGAGCATCCTGTGCTCCAGCATCAACGTGTGGCATGGAGGCTGCACAGTTGCAGAAAGAAAAGCTCTGCAGAGAGTGGTGAAGGCTGCACAGAAGTCTGTTGGAGTCAGTCTCCCCACCATCACAGACATTTACACTTCGAGATGCAGGAAAAGAGCCACCTGCATCATGAAAGACCCCACTCACCCAGCACACACACTCTTTGCCCCACTCCCCTCAGGACGGAGGTTGAGGAGCATCAAATGTAGAACCACTAGACTGAGGAACAGCTTCTACCCTGAGGCTGTTAGACTCATGAATAAATAAATAATAAGAATAATCACTGTGAAATATCACATCATGCTGATGCTGATCTGTTTTCTTGTTGCTGTGTTCATCTGTGACCATCTGCTCATAAAGACTCATGTTCGTGCTGCTGTTTGTAATGATGTTTTTCTATTACTCTAGGGCTTAGTGTATTTCTAGTTGGATGTTTTTCTTAGTTCATATCCTAGATGTTATTACTGTTTTTCTCTTACATTTTGTTGTTGGATGTAACTGGGACCCTGTGTACATAATCTCATTTCATCACATGTACTACATGTGGTGCAAATGACAATAAAGACACTCTGACTCTGACTCTGACTCTGAAATATTACCTAATTTGCATGCTACACAAAAACAGTGGAACGCACAACACTCATACTAATGAATATGAAAATGCTACGGACTCATGGATATTATGAAGAATGTTTGCACTTACAAAAAGCACAATTTATTTGCTTCTTTGTGTACACTGCTGTCAACAGCAGGCATTTTTATTGCTAAATTCATTCCCATTAGAGCAAATCCTGACGACAACTTAGAGCTGAAATATACTCATTGTTGACTACTCTGCATAAATTCACATTTGTGCATAATATTTTCAATAGTTTTACTTGCAGCTTGCATAGTAAAAGCACTATACATGGCTCTCTGTTTGCATGTTCACACGTCAAAATTATATCCTGATCCTGGAGCTTTTGGTGTTCTGGCATTTGGGCTGTTATTGTTCTGTTTCAGTATAGGTGAAAAGTCATGTTTCATCCATGTTTACAAATAAATATGTTTTTGGGTATCATTTATTTATTTTCTAAGACTCAAAATGAGCATTTCATCCATCCATTATCTTTACCCGCACAGGTGTCACTGGTGACCATGTCCATCTATCACTGTGTGAGAGAGTACATCCTGTACGCATATGACAATGAACCTCAACAGAAGTATAACTTATCTGACAGAACACTGACCTCTGATAATCCTTGCTTTTCTTGCTTTCCTCTATATTTTGGGTTTGAGATCGCAATTTAGAAACGTACCAATCATATCACCACATTAGATTGTGGCAATGTCTAAATGTATTTGATAATGCACCAACTAATATAGAAAACAACAGTACTGTAAACTTGTAAACAGGATTTGAAACAGTAAGGGCTTTTGTGGAGTTGTCATATATATCAAAATTACATTTTTTAATGGGGTTCTACACACTGGTTTTTGTTGTGTTTTAGTAAAAAGGAGTGTGTGAGTTTGTGTGTGTGTGTGTGTGGGGGGGGGGGTCCAAAGCTGCATGACACATTATAAAAGCTGGAACAGTGCCTCTGCCTGTTAACGGTAAAGGAGGTGGTGATGTGATAGACATGCTAATGCATATTAAGCACAACAGTATTACTGGCAAATACCATCACTAGTCTTTATGTGTGAGAAGCTTTAATGGATATTTGATTAAGTTGTCAATTAGCAGCCCCACAAACAAATCAAAATAGTAATGACAGGCAATTTATCACCGCTGCCAGCGCCGTAAGGAAAGGAGGAAATGGGAAGAGCATGTATGGAGAGGTGCTAGATTTGGGCTACATTAAATAAATGGTGTGAAATGAATGTTTATGGTCCAACATACAGTATTTGTATTAATCATTTAATAGGTTAGTCACTCCTACAATTTATGATGTAATTCTTCTTCTTTTGGCTTTTCCCTCTTCAGGGGTTGACACAGCGTGTCATCTTCTTCCATCTCACTCTTTCCTCTGCATCCTCTGTCCTCACTCCACCTCTGTGTCCTCTCTAACTGTATCCATGTCTCTCCTCTTTGTCTTTTTCCTGACAACTGCATTTCTATCATCCATCTACAATAAACCCACTGTCCCTCCTCTGGACATGTCCAAACCATCTCAGTCTGGCCTCTCTATCTTTATCTCACAGTTGTTCACCTGTGCTGTAGCTCTGATGATCTCATTCTACTTTGACATCTTTTTTTCACTTGTTTAAAAAAAATATGTATGCCTCTCTTGTGATTGTCTATTATTGATTGTCTAAGGAAAGTCTATTGCCACTGTTGTCATTATTCTTTGTTGAAACCAGGTCTCTCTTGTAAATGAGTCCTCAAGGCTCAATGGGATTAACCATCCATCCATCCATCCATTATCTTTTACCCGCTTCTTCTATTTTTGGGTCACGGGGGTCGCCAGTGCCCATGTCCAGCAATCACAGTGCGAGGGGCGGGGTACACCCTGGATGGGTCGCAAGTCCATCACAGGGCCACACAGAGACAAACAAAACAAACAACCTTTCACTCTCTCACACCTAGGGAAAATTTAGAGTTACCAGTCAGCCTAACATGCATGTTTTTGGTCTGTGGGAGGAAACCGGAGTACCCGGAGGAAATATGTACTGAGAGAACATGCAAACTCCACCCAGAAAGGCTCCCGGACCGGGATTTGAACCGGCAACCTTCTTGCTGAGAAGCAGCAGCTCTACCAGTTGTGCCACCGTGCTGCCCTAAAGGTTGAATGGAATTCCTAATCTTATCCATCCTTATCACTTCTAGAGATAATCTCAGCATCTTCATTTCTGCCACTTCCAGTTCTTTCTCATGTTTTTTTGTCAATGCCACTGTCTCCAGACCATGCAACCTATCTGGTCTCACCACTGTCTTGTAACCTTTTCCTTCGACCTTTGCTGACACCTTTTTGTTGCAAATCCCTCCTGAAACTTTTCTCCATCCACTCCACCCTGCCTGGACTCAGTTTTTCACCTCTTTACCACATGCCCCATTTTCCTGAACAGTGTACCCCAAGTACTTGAAGTCCTGCACCTTTGTGACCTCTGATCCTTGTAACCTCACTGTTCCACCTGTCTCCCTCTCATTCACACACGTATTCTGTCTTACACCGGCTTACTTTCATTCATCTTCTTTCAAGTGCATACCTCCACCTCTCCAAATTTCCTTCCACCTGTTACCTGTTCACACCACAGATCAAAATGTCATCTGCAAACATAGTTCACAGTGATTCCTGCCTGACCTAATCTATTTAGTTGGTCCCTCACCAGAGCAAACAAGAAGGGGCTCAGAGCCAATCTTTGATGCAATCTCACCTCCACCTTGAAGCTATTTCTCACTCCTACAGCACATCTCACCACTGTCCTGCTGTTGTACATGTCTTGTACCAGTCTAATATATTGGCACTTCTATGCATTTCCAGATTTCCTCATACAATGCCACACCTCCTCTCTCGGCACCTTGTCAGATGCTTTTTTCTAAATCCACAATAACACATTGGAGTTCTTCCTGACCCTCTCTGTACTTCTCCATCCACAAAGCAAAGATAGCATCTGTGGTGATCTTTCTTGGCGTGAAACCATACTATTGCTCACAAATAGTCACCTCTGGTCTATGTCTAGTCTCCACAACTCTCTCCCTGTGTGACTCATTAACTTAATTCCCCTGTAGTTGCTACAACTTGTTCTTAAAAATGGGCACCAGCACACTTCTCCATTCCTCGGGGATTTTCTTACCCTTAAATATGCCATTGAAAATTTGAGTCAAAAACCTCACTCTCAACTCGCCTAGACATTTCCAAACCCCCACTGGTGTGTCATCAGGTCCTATAGCCTTCCCCTTCTTAATTCTTTTCAGAGCTTTCTGAACTTCACCTCGCTAATCCTTCCCAGCTTTTATGACCTCTGCTCTTCTTTCCCTTTCATTCTCTTTTACATTGTTTTATGTTTGTTTTATTTACCTCAGATGCCCTTACTGACACAACCCTCACCATTTACCTGAGCTTGAGACTAACACAAGAGATACACTGGCTTGTGCTCCCTAATGGTTGGTTTACAATTTGTGATGTCATTACTGCATATTTTTCAGTTCATTTTTTAACTACTTTAAACACCATTCATTAATTCATGTTCCACACCCATTTATTCTTCCATACATGCATGGACACTTGTTTTTGATTGTGGCCTGTCTGACATAACTAAAGGTTATTAGAATAAATGTTTTACGTTGAAAAAAATGTAGTCGCTTCATTAGATCAAAACACAGTTATTTATTTTAGTTCGATTTTGGGCTTCATTCTTGACATTTTTTTTTCCTTTCAGTCTTGCTTCAGCTTCCCCACACACCTGGTCTCAACTCTTAACACCACAGCTGGTGTCAGTGCTCCCGCAGCATGCATACTTCTGTTTTTTTCTCATGTTGTTGTCATGTACTTGTGTTATCTCTGCATCTTCAGTCTTGTTCATGTTTCAGTTATATCTAGTTTCATGTTTAGTTTGATTAAAGTCCTGAGCTCTTTGACCATCTCCTTCCTAAGCTCTAATTATCTGCATTTCAGTCCTTTTCAACCATTCAACTCTTGACAGCTTTTTTTTTGTCATTTAAAAACTGATTTTGGAAGTTATGTTCAAGTGCAAAGAATAACAATTCTGTTCACAGACATACTAAGCTTAATCTTGCAGATTTGGAGTTTCCACTAATCATAACTGAATCATTCATCCCTTATTCATGTATTTAACCCCATTCCTTCAGTATACTGCATGCATTAATGTCTATGTCTCTGTTTTTATTAATTTAGTCTATACAATAGATGTCAAAGTGTCATAGGTTACACTGGTTTATTATTTTACCTCTTATCTTCTTCTTCTTCTTTCGGCTTTTCCCTTTTCAGGGGTCGCTACAGCGAGTCATCCTCCTCCACCTCACTCTGTCCTCTGCATCCTCTGTCCTCACTCCAACTACCTTCATGTCCTCTCTAACTGCATCCATATATCTCCTCTTTGGCCTTCCTCTGTGTCTTTTTCCTGGCAGCTGCATTTCTAACATCCTTCTACCAATATACCCACTGTCCCTCCTCTGGACATGTCCAAACCATCTCAGTCTGGCCTCCCTAACTTTATCTCCCAGTTGTTCAACATGTGCTGTACCTCTGATGATCTCATTCCTGATCTTATCCATCCTTGTCACTCCTAAGGAGAACCTCAGCATCTTCATTTCTGCTACTTCCAGTTCTTTCTCCTGTCTTTTTGTCAATGCCACTGTCTCCAGACCATACAACATAGCTGGTCTCACCACTGTCTTGTAAACTTTTCCTTTGACCTTTGCTGACACCTTTTTGTCACAAATCACTCCTGAAACTTTTCTCCATCCACTCCATCCTGCCTGGACTCTCTTTTTCACCTCTTTACCACATTCCCCATTTTCCTGGACAGTGGACCCCAAGTACTTGAAGTCCTGCACCTTTGTGACCTCTGCTCCTTGTAGCCTCACTGTTCCACTGGCCTCCCTCTCATTCACACACATGTACTCTGTCTTACTACGGCTGACTTTCATTCCTCTTCTTTCAAGTGCATACCTCCACCTCTCCAAGTTCTCTTCCACCTGTTCCCTGTTCTCACCACATATCACAATGTCATCTGCAAACATCATAGTCCATGGGGATTCCTGCCTGACCTCATCTGTTAGTCGGTCCATCACCAGAGCAAACAAGAAGGGGCTCAGAGCCGATCCTTGATGCAATCCCACCTCCACCTTGAAGCTATCTGTCACTCCTACAGCACATCTCACCACTGTCCTGCTGTCTTCATACATGTCCTGTACCAGTCTAACATACTTTTCTGCCACTCCAGATTTCCTCATGCAATACCACACCTCCTCTCTTGGCACCCTGTCATATGCTTTTTCTAAATCCACAAACACACAATGGAGTTCTTTCTGACCCTCTCTGTACTTCTCTATCAACATCCTCAAAGCAAAGATGGCATCTGTGGTGCTCTTTCTTGGCATGAAACCATACTGCTGCTCACAGATAGTCACCTCTTGTCTAAGCCTTCCTTCCACAACTCTCTCCCAGATCTTCATCGTGTGGCTCATCAACTTAATTCCCCTGTAGTTGCTACAACTCTGTACATCACCCTTGTTCTTAAAAATGGGAACCAGCACACTTCTTCTCCATTCTTCAGGCATTTTCTCACCCTCAAATATTCCATTAAATATTTGAGTCAAAAACCTCACTGCCATCTCTCCAAGACATTTCCAAACCTCCACTGGTATGTCATCAGGTCCTACTGCCTTCCCCTTCTTCATTCTTTTCAGAGCTTTCCGGACTTCACCCTCACTAATCTTTCCCACTTCCTGGTCCACAGTTTCTATGACCTCCACTCTTCTTTCTCTTTCATTCTCTTCATTCATTAGCTCCTCAAAGTAATCCTTCCATCTTCCCATCACACTCTCCTCACTTGTTAGAACATTCCCATTCCCATCTTTAATAAGCCTAACCTGCTGCACATCCTTTCCGGGGCGGCCGTGGTGTAGTGGTAATGGCAGTCGACCCCTGATCGGAAGGTTGGAGGTTCGAATCCCGCATCCGCCCACCATGTGTCGTTGTGTCCCTGGGCAAGACACTTAACCCCGAGTTGCTCCCGGTAGGTCTGGATGGCGCCTTGCAAGGCAGGCTACCACTACCGGTGTATGAATGTCTGAATGAATGGGTGGATGGCTGGTATTGTAAAGCGCTCCTCACAGGGGGCTGGAAAGCGCTATATAAATAAGCTCCATTTACCATTTCCAGCCTGATCCCTCTGCCTTGCAAATTGGTACAAGTCCTTCTCGCCCTCTTTAGTGTCCAGTCTCCCATACAACTCATTGTACGCCCTCTGCTTTGCCTTAGCTACTTCCCTCTTTGCTCTATGTCCCATCTCCTTATATTCCTGTCTCCTCTCTTCAGTCCTCTCACTGTCATATTTCTTCTTGGCTAATCTCTTTCTTTGAATGGCGTCCTGCACTTCACTATTCCACCACCAGGTTTCCTTATCATCCATTCTCTGTCCAGATGACACACCAAGTACCTTCCTACCTGTCTCTCTAATTACTGTTGCTGTAGTAGCCCAGTCACTTGGAAGCTCTTTCTTACCACCCAGAGCCTTTAACAGCTCGTCTCTGAATTTCTCACAACATTCTTCCTTCTTTAGCTTCCACCATTTGGTCTTCTTCTCTGATTTTACTCTTTTTCTCTTCTTCGCAACAACAGTCATTCTACACACAACCATCCGATGCTGTCTGGCCACGCTCTCCCCTGCCACAACCTTACAGTCTCCAATCTCCCTCAGGTTTCCTCTTCTACACAGAATGTAGTCGATCTGCGTACTCCTTCCTCCACTCTTATAGGTCACTCTATGTTCCTCCCTCTTTTGGAAATAGGTATTGACTATAGCCATTTCCATTCTCTTGGCAAAATCCACCACCATCTGTCCTTCCTGGTTTCTTTCCTTGACACCAAACCTACCCATCACTTCCTCATCCCCTCTGTTTCCTTCACCAACATGTCCATTCAGGTCTGCTCCAATCACCACTCTTTCCTCCCTGGGAATACTCTCTATCACTTCATCCAAATCTTTCCAAAATTTATCTTTCTCCTCCCCATCACATCCAACCTGTGGAGCATAACCACTGACTATGTTTAGCATCAGACCTTCTACTTCTACCTTCAGACACATCACCCTATCTGACACTCTCTTCACCTCTACTACATTCTTTGCCAACTCCTCCTTCAGGACCACCCCTACTCCATTTCTCTTTCTATCCACACCATGGTAAAACAGTTTGAACCCTGCTCCAATACTGTGAGCCTTGCTGCCCTTCCACTTGGTCTCTTGGACACATAAAACATCTACCTTTCTTCTCTGCATCATGTCAGCCAGCTCTCTACCTTTGCCTGTCATTGTCCCCACATTTAGAGTTGCAACCCTCAGTCCTACATTCTTCACTTTCCTCTTCTCCCTCTGTCTCCTGACACGTTTCCCTCCTCGGGGTCTTCAACTTATTATTATTATTATAATTATTATATTTTGCCTCTTATCAAACCTTCATTTGAAACGTTTCCCCCCCTCCTTTGCAGTAAACAATTTTTTTTCTCATTGGTCTATCAGTTGTCTCTTTGAACTATAAATAAAGAGTTTTCTTCATTTGTCAGTCAACAATTAATAAATCATCTTGTCATTCATGCATTTATTCATATGTCACTTAATCAATACTTGCTGCATTGCATGCACTGGTTTAATACAGTCACCAAAGAGTGTGACCTTGGCTCACCACAGACACCCTGCCCAGGACCCTCATCCCTGGAGAGAACATTCAGCTGGAGAAATACAATGGACAAAACCTGCAGGCATTTGACATTCTCTGACATTTACCCTCCCTTTTCTCCATTCTTTGTACATACACCTACTTGTAAACACCATGATGGCTTTACACAAAAGCTTAGATTTTTTTTTAAACAATGGCTGACTGGGCATCACATAACCTTTTACAAGGCACAGGGAGCAAAATACATGATCTTTCATCTTTTGGATATCGCTTGCTGGTTCCACCAATCTCGTGCTATGAAATGCTACATGCAAGAATGTAGTTGTTAAAATTTTATAAAGTGTGTATATTGAACAAAGGAGCCAGCTTTGCAATGTGTGAACCATCCTACCACTTTGGCATTAAGTTTAAATGGAACTGACCTTCTGAACCTTACAAATTATCAATTAGTTTACACTGAAATGGTTATTTCCTTCGGTAATATCCGGTATCATTCAGAGACTAATTCAATTAGGGAAGTAAGATGCTGTTTCAATGGGAAATGGGTTGCTATTAGGATTCAAAGTGCAAACAAAAGACAGCAACACAACTTCCACTCCTTGTTCTTGAGCATAATGCCTCGGACAGAAGAGCCCTTACAATGTGTGACAGCTTATTTTAATTTATGTATTATCATTTTCAGTTATTGTTCCACAGTGTTACTCTGCAGTCGTTTAACTACAACTTGTTTATCTCCCTTTTTGTCTATACTGACAGAAGAGTCTATACAAATAGTGCAAAGCTAAAACTGAAAGGAAAAAAGAAACATCTGTTGCTGTGCACAAACCATACAAACACTTTTAATTTGCCTGCATGATCACACAACTATGGTAGGCTTCTACCACATGCAGAAGCACTAAACACATTTTTATACATTTTATAGGCATACCATACACACTACAGTAATTAATCATGAAAGCAGTCGGTACTGCTGCAGTCATAATTATGCTATCATTCAACGTTGCAGAGTAAAAGGAAATGAAGCCTGAGCTGCAACAACATTTTGGCAACATTCAATTTCCCGACATATGCAGCATGTAATATTTACCTCAGTCCTTAAAACAACAGTTTAATCAGTGAAACAAGATCTTGAGGTCTGTAGTGATCAAGCTCAATTTATCCCAACAATGGACACTGCACGTGGCAAAACTACACAGCTGACTGACAACTTAGCAAGTAAAGTAAGTTTTGGACTTAGTAATCCTGAAGATTTTTCTAAAATGGTCAAAAATGGCATCAGAAGACTGATCACTTTCACAGATCTGGAAGAAAAAAGTTTTAGTTGATGTGATTTTGGTTGATCTTTAAATTAGGATTGCTCTAAATAATAAATTGATCACACTTACTCAATAATTAATAATTGTTTATTTACTTTTTTAAATCTGATCTTTAACACTTACCAGGAACAAGCTTTAGAACAATCAAGTCTTTGAGGTTTCATGAGCATTTCGGTCAATCAAGCAGTCTCTCATGACAACGATCATCAGAGAAAATCATAAATAACCTGGAGCAAAGAGATAAAACATGTTATTGTCCACAAGCATGTTTTTATTTACTTTTTCTAGGACATTGCTAGGTTGTGAGGTGGTGCTTTTGTGATCTCTTATCCAGTAAGAAATTAACCACCGTTTTGATCTTTACCACATTAACTTGTTTCATAGTGCCACCCTCTGATCATCGTGATGTTTGAGTATAAAAGACTGGAAGAATTTGGAGTAAGGAACTTATTTTAAATAAATGTTAAAAATTGCACATTTCAGTAAATAAATAAGTAAATAATTCCTTACCCAATACATAGCCTCTGCAGCTTTTTAAATGTGTTTTAGTTTTGTTCAAGCATGCATTTGTAATTTTTTTCTATGTTCTAATTCATGCAGAAGAAGGCACATAGTTATGTCCTCTGAGAGGTAATTGACACAATTGCATTTTAAAAGTCAATTTAAATGTCAAATTAGTGTAAATTAATCACATCATACAGGTCGATTTCTTTGTCATGTCACTTGTGATTCACAAGAATGACACATATACAGTATTTGCACATTTATTGTGCATACATGTACAACAAAACCTCCCCATGATCCTAGTTTGTGTACCCTTATTAGTCTAAAAATGTTAAAAAGAAAATTGTCAATCACTGCTTGTATGGATTTTACATTTTGATGAGGCAGAAATCCTTTTTGGTTTTATAGCTTTTTCCGCTTTTAATATTTTTCATGACCACTAACCCAGTTTTGAAGATCTATATCTCCATATTTTATTCTTTATATTTTGGACTGCTGAGAAAGTTAAGTGCTATGTTCATTACATCCATTTTCACTTCTCATATCTCTTGCTCTTCTCTTTCTTGCTGTACTTTTTGACTACCACTTGCTGCCGCAACAGCAGTTTCACAACAGGGATCATTAAAGCTGCATAACTTCACACACTTGGCAGGCCCCAAATAGTAGTGGAAAGGAAACTTGTTTGAAAACTTTATTTTTCAAGACTAAAATACATTCAAGCATGCAGCATGCTCACGGAGCAACTAACATGCTTGTAAGTAACAGGTTTGCCAGCTGTCCATTTGTCTCCAAGCAGTTTTATAAGTAAAATATGTGAATATCCATGTTGCCAAGGTGTTAAAAGTACAAGCTAAAAGTATTTTTAGTTCTGCAGTGAAGCTGTTCTGCTCAAGTTTGCAAGGTGTATCATGTAGATGTACGTAAAGTCAAAAAAGGCAAATACAAATACAAACTGCTTTGCAACCGCAATGACTTAACCAACATCTGTGTCCTGTTTATGCTAATTTTGGGCAATCTATTCAGTCTCAACAAGCCTTGCCCTTTTTGAACATAAATCCATTTCATTGCATCACTGAGGCTACTACATTTATCCGTACTGGATTGAGCAACATGACCACTGTTTCTGAATTTACGCTGCTCACCAAACCATAGAAAATTGTCCCGATTGGCCGACATGGCGCTTGGGCTCCCTGCCTGATTTGTTTTATTGCCCTGCACACAACAGACTAATGGCCCATTGCCTGCAAACATGGAGCAAACAGAGGCTTCTGCTCTTAATAACTGTCTGTGAGAGGAAGGTAAGGAGAGGAGCATCAGAACGGAGGTTAAGACAGAAAGAGAGGAGGAAAAAAACGGCAGCAATACAGAGAGGGGTGCGGCAGATGGAGCGAAGGGGTGAGAGTGCTATCGAGAGACGGATCGTGAAGATAAAGTGAAAATGTGATCGAGACAGAAGTGGAGTGTAGGAGGAGAAAAAGAGACAGGGGGGAACACATAAATGCAACAGACTTAGAAAAGTACTGTGACAAAAGAGGTGTAGCATTGGCAGGAAAAACTACCATTACAATGATAATGAACCATTTTTAATATAAATGCAAAGGAGACATTGCTGTAAAAACCCTGTAACATCAAACACTGTTAAAGAACACTCTCAGTTTATTATAGGGGATTTTCATGATAAAATGTACTTTTTGCAGCTAACATGTGGTTGTAGGACATTTAACAAAAATGACTGATTTGAATATTTTTGCAGCCATGTAGACATTTCTTGCTCAAGAATCTCTGACACTGTTCGACAGTGATTTATCCAAAATCTTTGAGGTTTTCAGGTGTTTTTCATTCTATGATCTAGCTCCCATTAACGTTCACTTCACATCTTCAAAATGTTGTACTTTTTCATGATTTTCTGTTAGATGTGTGCTTTTGCTCATTGTTCTGCTGAAAGGTTCCCTTAAATTTTGTTTTCTGAATCAGGGCAACATGTTTTGCTTTAGCACATGTAATCATTTGACTTTCTAATTATCTGAGATTTAATCACATAGTTTGGAAGCAGGTGGTGGTGATATTTCCTCTAGAAGTACAATTTTATCCACACAACTGACTACACCTTTTTTTTACTAGAAATAACCCAGCTTTCAATACAGTCTGAAACCATTGATTCAGACTGCTGCAGGTCAGCCTGAAGCTCTTATATGTGCTGAGTTATCCAACAAACTGAATCTTTTTCTGCTGTAAAGACAATATTAACAAGTCAAAGTTGTGTAATATGTCTGAAAGTAACCAATTTTAACTAAATGTAATAACCCAATACCCATGACTTACCACGAGTAAAGTGCCAACCAGTGAATTGTAGCTTAAAACAGCCTCTTATAGAAATCTGAACGCAAGCTTCACAGCTTTTACTTTGAGATTTTCATTAATGAAAAGTGCGTTATAAATTAAATTCATTATTATCATTATTATTATTATTATTATTATTATTATTATTATTATTATTATTATTATTATTATTATTACTTGTTAACACATTGGGTGTGATGTGTCCTGCAGTCTTACAGCAACAAACAAGGTAGGAAATTATACTGCCACTAGTAGCTAATCCAGTTTTGATAGAGTGCATAAGGTAATTTTACTACTTACAGTTAACACTGTTTGCTCAGCAACCAGGAACGAGGAGTTGTTATCTGTTAAGTGCCTAACACAACATGACAGACATGAGAACGTGGTTTTAGAGATGGCTACTGAGTGGATATAAAAAATAAAATAAAATAAAAACCAACGGTGAGATGGTGACTAAAAAGAAAGCATTTCAGAGATAGGGAAGGACAGAAGAAAACATGTCTTGCTAAATTAGGAATGTGTGCACATACTCTGACAGCTCCCACTTAAATAGCACACAGAGCACACGGTGATAAGAACACTAGCATGACACACAAGCAGAAGGACATGCCCATGTATGTTTAGACATGTGCAACATGCACACCTACACCCACACACACTCACATTTGACAGTTTCACAAGGCCTGTGGTAACCATGGAAACCTCATCCTTGTGACCATGGGGTTTCCAGTTCAAACCCTTTCACTCCCAGCGTGGATAAAAGTGCTCTGCCCACCTATAGCACACAGACTTTGCAAGGCACCAAATCTTCAAACATTATGGAAAGCTGCTCGGCCGCAACAAGTTTCAATCCAGAATCAAAGGTGTCTTGCACAATCTGAAAATTTAAATGTTTACTTTTGACTTTGTAGAGTATTGCTGGTAACATTTGTTACATAACATGTGATGCATTTAAGGCAGCATGATGGATCAGTGGTTGGCACTGCTGCCTCACAGCAAGAAGGTCCTGGGTTCAATCCCCGGTTGGACCTGGGGTCTTTCTGTGTGGAGTTTGCATGTTCTTCTCGTGCTTGCGTGGGTTTTCTCCAAGTACTCCGGTTACCTCCCACATATCAAAAACATGCATGTTAGGCTGCCTTCAGGTCCAGGCCTCCCTTGCAAAAAGAGACCTGTGATCTCAGTGGGATTTGCCTAGTTAAAGTGAAACTAAACCCAAATTTAACTTTTTTTAGCTGATAAACTCCCTAGAATGTGTTAAAAAGGTTTCATAGCACTATTTCTGTGTTAATTTTCATGAAATTGTTCGTATTAGTTTAAATCGGCAATATTTGGTCTAAAAACGAGTATTCGGTAGTCCTATGGGTTGAACTGTGGTATTGCACCCTTATTTTCTCATTTGTTTGCGATTCGCACAGTCATTAATTTTCGCACAATTTCGTCACATCCTCTGCTGCCTGTGTATAAAAGTGGAGCCACTCCCCCGAGAAGGTCACTCCCCCTGCAGAGTTCAGGGGTTGGATTAGCGATTAGCAACATAGCATTAGCATAGAAGAGCCACAATGTTCCAAGAAAGCTCTTCAAACTGATGTTCACCCACCCTTACACCATCAGGTTACAATCCGTTTGGAGGTGAGTACCATCTTACACCTTTCCATTCCATAATTTATCTTTTGAGTATATGACGTGTTTCTTCATGTGCTGTGTTTGCGGCCTGCAGCTTTGCTTCGGTGTGGCCCCACATAAGGTCGTGGCGTTTTCATCTGTTGCTGATCAACGTTAGTTTGTGTTGTAGTTGTGTTTAGATGCTAAAAATCTAGTGTTTCTTATGAACACAGCAGTGTGTGTGCTCTTATGAACTCAGATAAGGAAGACCGCGACATCAAAAACCAATGGAGACTTGCTGTTGCTAATTTTAGCTGTTGTACTAGTTACGATGTTTTAGACACGGTGTTCTTTTGCTGCAAATAATGTTGTGGATCAAAGGTATTTATAAAATAATATGTACTTGGTGAATGAGTATCATGGGCAGCAGTATTTATTTTGCACTGGGTCATCTGTTTGACAGATCAACAAAGTGAAAACAGTAATGTTTCTCAAGTACAGTATGCTTGTTTGTAAGGTGATTAAAATTTGTTTTTTGTTTTTAGATCCATGAGGCGTTCCACATCCAGGGAATCTCTGAGCTGTGCTTCACAGACATCAAGCATCAAGGAGACATGTTCACATGTCACTTTGGAGGTGACATGAGCTGATTCACCAGGTACTGTATTCATGTTTTATTTATTACTTTTGTACCCGACCCTCTGTCTGCAGGTATTAATATTATTATTTAATTATTATGTTTGTATGTATATTGAATGTCCAGAGGACCAGACTTAGCTTTTTTGGATTTTTCTACCGGGATTATTGAGCATGCATCAGAGTATTTAATTATTATGTTTTATTTATTTATTATTTTATTTATTACTTTTATTATGGCGGACATTATATTAAAAAAAAGTTTTAAAAAAGTTTATGCAACATTAATTCTTGTTTATTTCTTCATTGCTACCTGTCCAAATTTCAAGATGGCCGCGCTCAGTGCAGCCGCAGCTTCACGAGTTCCCGGATCATCTCTAGTTTTTAGTAATTTTAAAAGTGTTTTTGTACCTGACTCTGCGCGTGTTTTGCGGGTGAATTACAGCCGAACTGATCTGTTAAGAATTGGAGCGGATTTACCACAGGGCACAGCTGAAATCAGCAACGAACTCAAATCAGAACTCGGAAGATTGGACCTGCTAAAAACGTCCTTCTGGAAGCAGATGCACTCCAGGGGAAAGAAAAGAAAGCGATGCTCACGAGGAAAGAAGCGGGGTTGTCGTGCAGGAATTATGACGAGAATGCGGAAAGACGCTAAAACCGGTAAACCCCCGATGCCGGCTCTTTTCCTGTCTAACGTTCGCTCACTCGACAACAAGATGGATCTACTTCGTTTGAGGGTAACCACGTCGGAGGAGATGAGAAGATGTTCCGTGCTTTGTCTTACGGAAACATGGATTTCTGAGGACACTCCTGACTCTGTTTACGAGCTGGACGACCGGCTCTTTTTCAGAACAGACCGGTGCTTCGAGACTACGGGGAAAACGCGAGGTGGCGGTGTTTGTATTTACGTACACAAAGATTGGTGCACGAACTGTGCTGTGATAAAAAGAGCTTGTTCAGCTGCCGTGGAGTTGATCACAATAAGATGTAGGCCGCATTATATGCCACGTGACTATTCAGTGATCGTAATCAGCGTTATTTACATAGCACCCGATGCTAATGCTAATGACGCCCAGAGAGAGATTCATGACTTACTCACCTCGCTGCAGTGTAAATATCCTGAGGGGCTTTTCATTGTTTGCGGGGACGTCAATCACGTGGATCTCCAGGTGTCCCTCCCAGCCTTCAATAAGAACGTCTTCGCAGCTACGAGAGGAGATAAAATACTCGACCAAGTCTTCACAAATGTAAAGGGGGCATACACGGCGAAGACACGCCCAGCGCTCGGATCTTCCGACCACGACTCTCTGATTCTGGCCCCAAGAGAACTCCCTCCACTCAGGCGCTCAAAGCCGGAACAAAGAGAAATAACAATCTGGCCTCAAGATAGTTCCCCCATGTTGAGAGACTGTTTTGAGAGGACAAACTGGTCTGTTTTCAGAGAAGCAGCCACTGATGGTAGTTCAGTGGACATGGAACTGTACGCTTCCTCAGTCCTGGGTTACATCAGTACATGCTCTGAAAATGTATCCATAAAAAAATATGTGAAATCCTACCCGAACCGGAAACCCTGGTTAAATAAAGAAGTTCACGCCTTGCTAGCAGCCAGAGACACTGCATTCAAGTCAGGAGATAAAGTGGAACTGAGAAAGAGCAGGAATGAACTGAAGGATGGCATTGTAAGAATTAATGAGGAGGTCAATATTAATACTGACCTCTTTATCCTTAATTAATCTACTTATTCAGATTGAATAGTAAATTCACGGATTCTGTTCTTTTTCAGTTTACCCAATATTTCTGTGATCTTTATGATGGATAAATACACAAAGCCATTAAGTGACAAAGACGTTAACTTAGTTTGATATGTCAAAGAGACACTATCATTTATTTAAAATAAATCAACTAAATTAACACCATTACACTTGATTGACATGATTTCACTTTCTTTCAAATTAATACGTCAGCAAACTTAAATTTAACACAACAGACATAAATATTGGATGTTAACATATTTAGTCTGTGGGCATTTCAGCTTAAAATAGTTTCCAGCTTAAGATTGAGAGGGAAAGGGAAAAGGAGGAAAATTTATGGAGGAAGAAAAGTTAAGAGTCAGGGAGTTATCTTGATGTGTTTTAACCAGAAACATGGCAGTTCTCCGGCCGATTAAAGCTACACGTTGGTACCCTTGGCAAAGCATTTGACGACTTGTTACCTCGTGAAGATGGTCAGTCTCCCTCGGTCCAGTTTGGTCAGTTCGTTTACCATTCTCAGCGTCTCCAGACGTGCGCCTTGACTCGAACCGAAAGTAACGGCAGCTCCTGGTGGTGTTTCCAAGATAAGACGTTCCTTAAAGGAATGTCAATAAAAGAGAGCTTTTCACGGCTTGAAATAGATTTATAACAGGCATGTTATAAATCTTTTAACTGAATGACGTGTCCTTAGCGTGTGACTAGACGATCATCAGTTCTTTGGAGAAGACCATGGTTTGAGGCTTACTCCAGCAGACTTTCAGAGAAAGTAAGATGTGAAGGTTTTAACTGAGACGTGACCCAGAAAATGTGTTCTTTCTGATTGGCCGAATGGCATCATAAGTTGATGTGAGGATGACATCAACATGTTGAAAGGGGGTCAAAAGATTAGTTTGTCAGAAAGATAAAGTGTTAGTTTCAGATGTCAGCATTTTATCATAAAACTGATTCCTTTGCTTTAACACTTTAACAAAATACTGTTGGTTTGATTAAAACAACGTCATTAAGCATCACATATGGGACCTATTAATGATAATAGCTTGATTATTAAATAGGACAAAAACAAAAGTCTTTGGGTGTCTAGATTGTCCTGAGCTCAAGCTAAAATGAATGAGATAAAGTGTTCCTTTTATCTTCACATGCAAGTTCGAGAGGAGAGGAGAAATCCTCCATGTACAACATTTTGAATTAAGCAGAGTATTTGATTTATCTGACATTAAAATGTACTGATGCTCTTACAAATAAAATTATTCATTTGATAACATTTGAATTAACAAAATTAAAAGAAGTCTCTGTGACCCGAGATTGCACCTTTGACACAGCAGTGAAACACAGTTTAACTCTCACAGAATAACACAGCTTAAAAGCACACATCATGAAAATGACAAAAGTTATTCTTTTGATCACATCAGCCTAAAATCAAAGATAGAAATAGTCTCTTATTGGTGACTATGTTATCAGATTATAGCTAAATGAATAATTTTGTAGTAAATGTCTTGCTTTACTGAGAGGTCAGTAAAGGTCATCACTGGACAGTTCAAAAACCTTAATTTGACCCTGGGTAGGTCCACTACATCTCCCCCCTTTTGGAAGCCATCGCCAGTCCTTGGGGATGGGGTCCAACACGAAAGGAAACCTTGAACTGTCTTTGATCTTGAAGTAATCCAGCAAGTGGAAAAAAAAAATCAAAAATTATAATCCCATAAAGTTTTTGGAAATTCCATACTGTTCGTAGGTAATCCCATTGCGAAAAGCTTTTAATCCTTTGGAAAACAAAGTCTGTGATCCCTTGGAAAGCAAAGTCTTATAATCCACAGCGGTAATTCCACAGCAGTAAATCCCCAACGATTAGTTTTGTTGAATGATCAGCAACAATTGTTTTCATAATCAGCATGTAGAGGGGATCCCTCGATTGACGCAGAGGAGGCGGCCCTTGGATGAAGGTTGAAGACCAAGCGTTGGAGCTGCAGGTCCCCACATCGATGGTTGGTGGCTGGTTGGTTTCCAGTCAGTGCCACTCTGGTTCTATGTGTCATGCAATTATGTGGTTTTAGGTGGGCTTATGATTGGGATTTTACATTAAGCCTTACCTATATGCACCTGGTATGTAAGCTATCATGGTTTAGATCAGCTATAACTACCAATTAAGGGGTGGATCAATTCTGTAAAATTAGATATAGGGATCTGTACCTATAAAATTTTGGAGGGCTTCTGTAACGAAGGCCTCTAATTCCAAACTATTCCTCCATTCATTACTTAGTTTAGGTTAAACTAACATAAAAATGAAATATAGTTTGATCTAAATGTCTGTTGTCTTTTAGACGAACGACGTAGGATTTGGTATTCCTAATAAATTTTGAAGTCTATGGCGAGACTCATCAAAATGAATAGACAATCTAGAATAGAAACGATCGAATCGGTTCAATTTAGAAATTGTGAGGTCAATGTAGTTTATGGTACCTTGAGTAGCTTTAAACTACATTGACTCTTCGACGATTGAGATTTAACAAAACGAACTGCATGTTGGCATAGTTAAATCCATATCATTCATTAACCAATGTTAATACAAAACCTTTTTGGCTGGGAGTGTTCAGAACCAAACAAAATCTCAACTAATGACAACAGTAATGACTAAACAACACGGAAACAACGTTTCACTGCTTCGACACACTCTTGTCGTCAGATTCCAAAGTGCAACACACAAGAAAAACAGGTCTCAACTTTATGACCGAGGTCAAATTAAATCTCGTGGATTTAAACGGTTGTTAAGGTTAGTTTTTTGTTGTGGGTTTTAGGCTTAGCGTTTCTAAGTTCAAATTGGACAATGCGACTTATAGGGTGGGAAATATGGTAGTTTAAACCTGATTAGTTTATTTACTAACTTGTGTTTGGACGACCTTATTATCCCATGAAGTCGGTGAGTGTTTGTGAGATCTTTGTCTTTTGTGGAGTCATTGAACGCCTTGTAAGGTTTGATCTGATTTCGATGTACCCATTTAGCAATTGGCTCTTTGCGGCCTTTGCTGATTTTGATTTCGTAGACGACTGAGGACACTTTGTCTGTTATCAGATGAGGTCCAGTCCACCTGGGCATTAGTTTGCGGGCGAGAGTTCCGGTCTCGGACCCTCCTTTCCCGGTTGCTGGGGCGAACGTATAGTACCAGACTCTGTCTCCCACTTGGAGTTCATTGTGAGAGGCCTTTTGGTCGTAGTACGCCTTGCGTCCTTCAGCGGATTTTTCCAGGTTTTTCTGGGCGAAAGCAAAAGTGTTTCTGAGGTGTACATTCAAATCTTTCATGTATTGTTGTGTAGTGTAGGCTGTCGCCATGGCGGCGTCGCCTGGTTGGTACAACAGGTGTAGAGGGAGAGTCATTTGTCGACCGGTCATCATCTCGAAGGGAGAGATGCCAGTTGATGTGTGTGGAGTGGCTCTTATGGCCATGAGGACCAGAGGGAGTTTCACATCCCAGTCCTTGTGGTTTGCAGCCACGTATTTCTTCAAAATACTCACCACAGTTCTGTTTGCTCTCTCTACTTGGCCTGAAGCCTGTGGGTGGTAGCCGACATGAAAGTTGGCCTTGACGCCTAGCGTCTTCCACAGTTCTTTCATCACTTCACCTGTGAAGTGTGTACCTTGGTCTGAGTTCACCCGAAGGGGAAGTCCAAACCTTGAGAATATATGATTCATTAACAACATAGCAGTGGTTTGTGCTGTGTCGTTAGGAGCTGGTAGGCATTCTACCCATTTGGTGAATGCACAGGTTACCGTGAGAAAATATTTATTTCCTCTAGAGCTCTT
>JBBPBX010012344.1:23628-54222 GCA_038048925.1 Garcialebias charrua | reverse complement strand
TCCCTCCCATGCGCAGTCAGTACAGTTTCCACGGTCCGATAAAAGGAACAGATTAAGTGTTTACATGCTCACCGATCTGGTTACTGATCGGCGTAAACCACCCGTTTTGATCTGATCACAAATTAGGTCGGATCACGCCGAATACACAAAAAAATAACCCGAACGGGGTGTTTACATGACGCACTTTTGTTCCGATCGGCCGTTTGATCCGATTATTTATGTCCATGTAAACATAGCTACTGTTTGTGGAATGATGGTGCCAATAACAGTTGGCTAGATGTTTTTCATTCCTCTCCACTGTAAGGAACCTTGAGGATGTTTTCTTTAATGTGAAACTGTTCTTTAAAGTATCTGTCGGGGTTTGGTTCTGTAAACACGAGGACAAGACTAGGATCAGAACCAAGGCAGAGCAAGTATTGGGAATTTTGTGTACTTGTAATGCATTGACTTTCTATATTCTGACTATACCTACAAAGCTTTGTGTTATTAGATTTGATGAAATCTACATTGGATTGTTTGAGAATCATTTTTTTTCTATGGCATTTTAGTTAGGGCTGCAACTAACGACTATTTCAATAATCGATTTGTCAGACAATTATTTTCCCCGATTAATTGATGAATCTGGGTAGGGCTGGACGATATGGCCAAAATTTTTATCACGATATAGTTCTTAATTTCGGTCGATAACGATATAATTCGATATCGATATAAACAATATAAAAGCCCAAAAAAAAAACTATAAACTATACAACTAAATTATTGTTCACCTTGTATTTGTATTTAGCCTCCAAAAAGATGGAAATCACCATAAAAAAAACATAAACTTCTCAACCCAATAATTCTCAGTCGGGTCATCTGGACAGTTTATTTTTTATAGAAACGTTTCATCCTCCATCCAGTTTCTATAAAAAAGAAACTGTCCAGATGACCCGACTGAGAATTATTGGATTTGGTACCTGGATTATTGAGTATGAACTTTCTTGCCATAAAATTCTCAACTGTGTCAATATTAATAGTTTTAACTTTAAACAAGAACTTTAAAATTTACAGCATTGAAATTCATAGTTAATTAAATAAAACTTTTGGGTGTTGTTATTTATAAGAAGCTGACATCTCATGGAAATTACTTAAGAATAAAAATAACAAAATCAATTGCATAACTGTATAAAGTAAAATGGTTTTTGAATGACTTGAATATATTGTATAAGGTAATGATTGTTCCATATTTAATCTGTTGTATTGAAGTTTGGGGAAAAGCATGTAAAACTATTACAAACCCTGTTTTTATTTTATTTAAAAAAGAGCTATAAGAATTATTAGTAGGAAGTGCTATGGTCACCCAACAAATATTTCATCAGTTTAAATTATTAAAATTTTATGATTTGGTTGAACATAGTATTTTACAAGTCATGTATAAAACTAAAAAAAAATTACCCCCCAAATATTCAATTAAAAATTGTTTAAAGTTATTAAACCCTGAAGGGAATGTAAATGTTTGTAAAACCTCCATTTAGGACTAGTTTGAAGGAGCTGAGTTGTAAATCAGGAAACAGGATTGTGTTGACTTGATATCACCATAAACATTTCTAAAACTATTTATATGTTTTAAAAGATGATTAAATCAAAGTTGTTGGGAAGGTGTGTGCAGGTGAAGTGAAGGTTGTTGTTTGTTTGTAGTTATTTTGTATTTTTTAAACAAGGGGCAGATATTAAAACACTATTTTCGTCTTTCTGCACATTTTCATTCAGTGTTTTTTTTTTCTTCTGATGAATTTGTTTTATTTTGAATTTAAAAAACATGCAGCGCTGCTGGGGCTGTTTGTTTACGTCGTAGTTTCAGGGAAACGTTGGCTCAAACTTTATTGTTCTTCATCTTCTGACTCTCATCATATTCTATCGAGTGGAAACTCTTCAGATTAAACAAGTTAGATGTTCCCACCGCTAGTTAGAACGACTTTGTCACGTTTTGCAAAATAAAGAAACCGAGTAAGACTCGCTGCAGATGAGACCTGCAGTTTAACAAAACCGAACTACGTCCACACCGACGAATTAGTCTTTCCTCTCATCAGTGATGTCGTCTCTTTCTCTTCGCTTGTGAAACTTTGTTCAGTCACATTCTGACGGTCATGAGCACTCGTTTTGAAGCGAAAACAACGCGCTTTGGAGACTAGCTTAGCTTTTAGCCTGCTACCGCTAACGCCTGCTGCTGGAGTGAGCGCTGCGTAACAACGACGTCACCACGCACGTTTTGTGTCACAGCTTTTTCTGTCCGGGCGGGTTGTTGAAGCAGCCGCTCCAACCCGAACAGAAACAGAAAAACGTCAGTGAAACGTTGTAAAATCCTATCGAAATATCGAAAATATGCTTAAACTTCATATCATCGTTATTGAATAAAAGTATATCGCGATATTTATCGTTATTGAATTATCGTCCAGCACTATTGTGTGGTAATGTGTGAGAAAGTTTTTTGTGTTAAGGCAGTTCAAATGGGAGGGGAGGCAGAGCAGGCAGAGTGTTTAGCATCCTGACTGCCTGATGAACAGAGCTGTCTCTCAGTCTGCTGGTTCGAGCCTGGAGACTCCTCAGTCTCCTCCCTGATGGCAGCAGTCTGAAGCAGCTGTGTAGTGGGTGTGTGGGATCACCTGCCATGCAGTGGGCTTTCCGAGTGAGGCGGTTGCTGTGTAAGTCCTGCAGTGAGGGGAAGGAGGTGCCGACGATCTTCTCAGCTGCTCTCACGATGCGCTGGAGGCTCTTGCGGCAGGATGCAGTACATGCACCAAACCACACCGTGATGCAGCTGGTCAGGACACTTTCTATGGCACCTCTGTAGAAGGTGCACATGATGGGGGTTGAAGCTCCAGCCCTTTTCAGCTTGCGGAGAAAGTAGAGGCGCTGGTGAGCCTTCTTGGCCAGTGCTGCAGTGTTCCTGCTCCAGGACAGGTCCTTTGAGACGTGCACTCCCAGGAACTTGGTGCTGTCCACTCTCTCCACTGCGGTGCTGTTGATGGTCAGAGGGGCATGTTGTGCATCCCTCTTCCTGAAGTCCACAACAATCTCCTTTGTCTTCTCCACGTTGAGAGTGAGATTGTTGTGTCCGCACCACAAGGCCAGGCGGCTCACCTCGTTCCTGTAGTCCGTCTCATCGTTGTTGCTGATGAGACCCACCACTGTTGTGTCGTCCGCAAACTTGATGAAGTGGTTGGAGCTGTATGATGGTGTGCAGTCGTGTGTTAGCAGGGTGAATAGAAGGGGGCTCAGCACACATCCTTGTGGGGCCCCTGTGTTCAATGTGATGGTGCTAGATGTGTTACTCCCGATCCGTACTGTCTGTGGTCTCCCGGTCAGGAAGTCTAGCAGCCAGTTACACATTGAGGTGTTCAGCCCCAGACTGTCCAGTTTATGGATGAGCTGTTGGGGGATGATGGTGTTGAATGCCGAGCTGAAGTCGATGAACAGCATTCTAACATAAGAGTCCTTCGTGTCCAGATGTGTGAGAGCTGTGTGGAGGGCAGAGGAGATGGCATCGTCGGTTGAGCGATTAGGTCGGTATGCAAATTGGAAGGGATCCAGGGAGGCAGGGAGGACAGATGTGATGCTTTTCATGACTAGCCGTTCAAAGCACTTCATCAGGATGGGGGTGAGTGCTACTGGGCGATAGTCATTGAGGCATGCGGGCGTTGCCTTCTTTGGGACAGGGATGATGGTGGTGGCTTTGAAACAGGTGGGGACGATGGCCTGGCTCAGTGAGATGTTAAAGATGTCCGTGAAGACCGCTGCGAGTTCCCCTGCACAGTCCTTCTGCACACGATCAGGTATGTTGTCAGGACCAGAAGCTTTCCGTGCGTTGATCTTGATGAATGATCGCCTTAGATCGCCTTAGATCGTATATAGAGATTTTTTAACATTTTTCTGAACTGGTCCCTGTCCTCTATGCTGCTGTGACAATGTAAATTTCCCCACTGTGGGATTAATAAAGGCATCTTATCTTATCTTATCTTATCTTACGCTGTCTGAGGACAGCGCTAGCACCTGGCCATCAGGAGAGGGGGGGAATTTATGTGCAGGTGTGCTGTTACTTGCCTCAAACCGAGCAAATAACTCATTCAGTTCATTCAGCGTAGAGGTTCAAGTTTCATTTCTGACCTTTTTTTAATCATACATTCTGAAAATGTGGATTAAAGCAGATTATTTGTTCTCTGCTCACATCTAGAGTTGGATCAGCATTTTTCTATCCATGTTCATGCAAATATGTGAATGTTGATGTCAATTTATTTATATAGCACATAAAAGCTACAAAATATGACCAAAATGCTTTACAATAAAAAAAGGAACATCAATATAAATAAATAAATAACAAGAAAATACTTCTTGTGCCACTCAAGAAACACAAGAAAGTTAATAAAATACAATACACAACTACAAGAAAAATCAGCTCTAACTGTTTCTCAAATGCATGGATCAAACGTTTGTAACACAATTATACTACAGTAATATGATAGCCTGGCCCTCGCCTTCCTACACAGCTCCGCTCAATTCTATTTTCCCTTCACTTCCCCTCACCTAGTACGAAGCGAAGTGAAGGACAAAGGTCTGGTTTTAACTAGGTTACTAATATGACAAAGAATGCAACTAATCAGATTGTACAAGAAGTTTTTAGCCTGTTAACTTCAGTTCAAACCTTCAGCCACAAAGGGTTATTTTTCTTTTAAAACTCTCTTTTGTCACTCTTTATTATCACATTATATTATAACAATATTATATAATATATGCAGTATTATATCATAGTTAATATTCATTCATTCATTCAACCTTTATTTAGTCAGGTTAATCCCATTGGGAGTGGTGGTGCAGAGGTTAAGAAGGTGCGCTTGTGATCGGAAGGTCGCCGGTTCAAGCCCCGGTACCGACAACATCAAAGATGTGGGTGGGATAAGTGAAGCGGTCACACTTGTCTCCACCCTCATCTGCCCCACTCTGGGCCCTTGAGCAAGGCCCTTAACCCACACCATCTGCTCCCCCGGGAACCCTAGATATCAGCTCTCTGCTCCACACAGAGGGCTGTGGTTGCTCGGTGGTCTGTGGTTGCGTCAGGAAGGGCATCCGGCGTAAAAACTGCCAAATCTTCGTGCGACCAGTTCGCTGTGGCGACCCCTAACGCAGGGAAAAAAGCCGAAAGAAGAAAAAAAAAAAAAAAATCATTGAGCCTCGAGGACTCATTTACAAGAGAGACCTGTCTACAAACAAAGAATGATGAAAACAGCAACAGTAGATTGTCCTTAAACAATCAACAATAGACAAACATTAGAGAGAAATACAGTTTTTTTAACAAGTTAAAACAAAGATATCAAAGTAGCAAAACAGACAGATTATAAAGTAGATGTAGAAAATCAAAAACAGGAACATGTCTGCAATATGATATAATATGTTATATATGTATATATAATATTATATAATATTTTCATTATAGTATATATTGTCACTTCCACCTCTTCTTTACAACATTAATGAATTCGTTGAACTGCTAGTGTGTAGTCAGTTTTAATGGAAATCTTCTTATTACACTTCACTTTCGTTGTCACTGACACCAACACTACCGTCGAACTAAAAATACAACATAAACTTAAGTGAGACGGTGTCATGAATACAATCTTGACATAAAATGATATAACATATAAATACCTCGCTGGCTGACCCTTCCTTTTGAGGTAGAAATGAGAGTAATAAAGAACTTCTTAAACTTAAATTACTTTTGTACAGCTACTTGCTAATATCATGCCTTCATAGCACGTACGATACATCTTCTTTGGTTACCTAGCAACATGCTGGAAAGCACTTCCTACTTTTGCCTTTCAAAATAAGAGTCATAGCAAAAGAATGTGCATAATACAAAATAAGACATGTAAACTAAAACTATGGCAGTAAAATATATAATATAATACCCCTCCCTGGGCTGCCACCTTACCGTGGTGGAGGGGTTTGAGTGTCCCAATGATCCTAGGAGCTATGCTGTCAGGGGCTTCATGCCCCTAGTAGGGTCACTCAAGGCAGACAGGTCCTAGGTGAGGGACCAGACAAAGTGCAGCCCAGAGAACCCTTATGATGAAAAAGATGGATGGAGGAAACATGGTTCCCTCGCCCAGACGTGGGTCACCGGGGCCCCACTCTGGAGCCAGGCCCGGAGGTGGGTCACGCTGGCGAGCGCCTGGTGGCCGGGCTTTTACCCATGGAGCTCGGCCGGGCACAGCCCGAAGAGGAGACGTGGGTCCCCCTTCCCATGGGCTCACCACCTGTGGGAGGGGCCAAAGGGGTCGGGTGCAATGTGGGATGGGTGGTGGCCGAGGGCGGGGACCCTGGCGGTCTGATCCTCGGCTACAGAAGCTGGCCATTGGGACATGGAATGTCACCTCTCTGGTGGGGAAGGAGCCTGAGCTAGTGTGTGAGGTTGAGAGGTTCCGGCTAGAAATAGTTGGACTCACCTCAACGCATGGCTCTGGCTCTGGAACCAGTTTCCTTGAGAGGGGTTGGACACTCTTCCACTCTGGAGTTGCCCCTGGTGAGAGGCGCCGAGCAGGAGTGGGCATACTTGTTGCCCCCCATCTTGGTGCCTGTACGTTGGGGTTCACCCCGGTGAACGAGAGGGTAGCCTCCCTTCGCCTACGTGTGGGGGGACGGGCTCTGACTGTTGTTTGTGCCTATGCGCCAAACGGCAGCGCAGATTACCCACCCTTTTTGGAGTCCTTGGAGGGGGTATTGGAGAGTGCACCTCCTGGGGACTCCCTTGTTCTACTGGGGGACTTCAACGCTCACGTGGGCAATGACAGTGAGACCTGGAGGGGTGTGGTTGGGAGGAACGGCCCCCCTGATCTGAACCCGAGTGGTGTTCTGTTGTTGGACTTCTGTGCTCGTCATGGATTGTCCATAACGAACACCATGTTCAGGCATAAGGGTGTACATATGTGCTCTTGGCACCAGGACACCCTAGGTCGTAGTTCGATGATCGACTTTGTTGTCGTCTCATCTGATCTGCGGCCGCATGTCCTGGACACTCGGGTGAAGAGAGGGGCGGAGCTGTCAACTGACCACTACCTGGTGATGAGTTGGCTCCGATGGTGGGGGAGGATGCCGGTCAGACCTGGCAGACCCAAACGTATTGTGAGGGTCTGCTGGGAACGTCTGGCAGAGTCTCCCGTAAGACGGAGCTTTAACTCCCACCTCCGGGAGAGCTTTGAACACGTTCCGAGGGAGGCGGGGGACATTGAGCCCGAGTGGGCCATGTTCCGCGCCTCTATTGTCGAGGCGGCTTATTGGAGCTGTGGCCGCAAGGTTGTTGGTGCCTGTCGTGGTGGCAACCCTCGAACCTGGTGCTGGACACCGGCGGTGAGGGATGCTGTCAGGCTGAAGAAGGAGTCCTATTGGGCATTGATTGTTGATCCGCCAAGGTTGCCCTTTGTCACCGATTCTGTTCATAATTTCTATGGACAGAATTTCTAGGTGCAACCAAGGTGTTGAGAGGATCTGTTTTGGTGGCCTTAGGATCGCTTCTCTGTTTTTTTTGTTTTTGTTTTTGTAGATGATGTGGTCCTTTTGGCTTCATCAGGTCGTGATACAGCTTTTGCTACCATACCATACCATTTTATTTATAGAGCACTTAAAACAGCGACAAGGCCAACCAAAGTGCTTCACAAACAAACAACAGGCAACACATAGGCAACACACAAAATGAGGTACAAAAGATAGACATAAAATCTTTGCAGATCATAAATAAAACGACCAAACACAGATCATCTGGTGTTGAAAGCAACAGAATAGTAATGAGTCTTTAAACAGGATTTGAAAAACGAGAGGGAGGGGACCTGTCTGACGAGCAGAGGTAACTCATTCCAAAGTCTTGGTCCTGCTACATAGAAGGTCCTGTCACCTCTGCACTTAAGACGAGTTTCTGGAACTGTTAGAAGTAACTGGTCCGCTGACCTCAGAGAACGTGGTGGGACATACGGGTGTATCAGATCTGAGAGATAGGCAGGGGCGAGACTGTTCAGTGATTTGTAGACATACAGGAGAATTTTAACTGGATTCGAAGATGAACCAGTGCAGGGAGGCCAAGACTGGGGCAATGTGCTCTCTTTGCCTGTACTGGTTAAAAATTGGGCTGTTGGACCTTTTGTTGGAGCGGTTCGCAGCTGAATGTGATGCGGCTGGGATGAGGATCAGTTCCTCCAAATCCGAGGCCATGGTCTTGAGCCGGAACAGGGTAGAGTGCCCTCTCCGGGTCGGGGAGGAGGTCCTGCCCCAAGTGGAGGAGTTTAAGTATCTCGGGGTCTTGTTCACGAATGAGGGAAAACTGGAGCGTGAGATCGATAGGCGGATAGGTGCAGCGTCCGCAGTGAAGCGGGCGCTGTACCGGTCTGTCGTGGTGAAGAGAGAGCTGAGTCAAAAGGCAAAGCTCTCAATTTACCGATCGATCTACGTTCCCACCCTCATCTATGGTCATGAGCTTTGGGTTATGACCGAAAGAACAAGATCTCGGATACAAGCGGCTGAAATGAGTTTTCTCCGCAGGGTGTCTGGACTCTCCCTTAGAGATAGGGTGAGAAGCTCAGTCATCCGGGAGGGACTCGGAGTAGAGCCGCTGCTTCTCCACATCGAGAGGAGCCAGTTGAGGTGGCTCGGGCATCTGGTTAGGATGCCTCCTGGACGCCTCCCTGGTGAGGTGTTCCGGGCATGTCCCACCGGGAGGAGACCCAGAGGAAGACCCAGGACACGCTGGAGGGACTATGTTTCTCGGCTGGCCTGGGAACGCCTTGGGATTCCCCCAGAGGAGCTGCTCCAAGTGGCTGGGGAGAGGGAAGTCTGGGCCTCCCTACTTAGGCTGCTACCCCCGCGACCCGACCCCGGATAAGTGGAAGAAAATGAATGGATGGATAAAATAAATTGCAAAAATGCAAATAACTAAAGTAATAGACTTTAGTCTATTACTGGACCAACGTTAATTTGCAGATCATAGGAGACAGCTCTTTATGAGCCACTTTGGATATACAGTTGCTGTCAGCTATTTTTCATTTCGAACCACTGTTTTTAGGAGAGGCTGTCTCAAAAGGCAAAGCAGGAAATGCTAGGAAAGAATTTACTGCCAACAGGAGTTAGTGGTTAATTTTTTTTAATGCAGAACATTTAATTTTCTTCTATATTTTCATGCATTATTGTAATTAGAAATGTCTAAAGTACTGACCTAAAGTCAAATTTACTTTTACCGGTAGTTAAATTTTGTTACTCTTTAACTCTGTAGAGCATTTTATTATTTACGTTTCTGTTTTTTTTTTGTTGGTAGTTTTATCTTCAACTGGATTCGGCGACATGTAGACGGCGTTACACTGAGCAGAGAGGACCTGGGTGCAGAGGAGCTGTGTGAACCGAAACAGAAGAAGGTCGCTGAGGGCTTGCAGATCATAGGAGATAACTTGGAACAAAATGCAGCCTTACAAACGTAAGCATCCTTTCTGTGTCTGAGTTTCTAATTCCAACACAAGTATTACACACTCACCTTTTTTAGTTTTTATTTATTTGTTTTAGTACATTTTTCCCACTTGTTCTTTTTCTAGAATGATAAATGACCCTTCACTCCAACCTTCACTAGAAGGGTTTATGAGAATTGCCACCGAGATCTTTTCTGATGGAAAATTCAACTGGAGCCGAGTGGTTACGTTTTTTTACTTTGTCTGTAAACTCGTCATCAAAGTAAGTGAAGCTACACCTCAGTTTATCAAATTACAACTCCAGTTTTGCAAAAGTTGGGAGGTTGTGTTATATGTACATAAAAAGTAAATGCAATGATTGGCAAATCTCATACATCAATAAATATTCACAGCAGAACATTATAAACATATCAAATGTTGAAACTGAGAAGTTGTACCTAAAAAAAATCAAAAGGTTATTTTGAATTTTCTGACATCACCGCATGGGCTCAGAAACACTTCTGCAAATCATTGTCTGTAAACTTAATTTGGTGTGCCATACACAAATGCTGCTTAAAGCTCTATAGTGCAAATGAAAAACTAATCTGAAAATGCTGCCATCTTCTCTGGACCAACGTTAATTTAAAATTGACATAGGGAAAGTGCAAAACTATTCTGTGGTCAGACAAATCAAAATTATACCATACCAAACCAATTTATTTCTAAAGCACTTAAAATACAACATAGCAGCCGTCCAAAGTTCTGTGGAAAGATAAAAACAAATCAAAAACAGTAAAACAATAAAAACAACTAAATATATATACAGTTCCGGTATACAGGTAGTCCTCGACTTACGAACAAGTTCCGTTCTTACGCCCGTTCGTAACACTAAAATCGCCGTAAGTCGAAAATACGTCCAAATGGCACCTCATACATCCAAAGGGCACCTCATACGTACAGTACTGCATTTTACCAAGCACTTAGCCTATCCTAACACATTACCCTACATAATTATCAAAAACCACATACATTTAGGAGCCATAATGAAGGAAAAAAGAGTTAATTTCTTACTGGGAGCTGGTCATTTCTTCCTCCGTCTGTTAGCATGTTAGCTCATTGCTCAGCTGTCCTCCGCTCCTCTTGTATTTCCACGTGTGGTCCAGAGGTCTACCTGCTCTGTAAGTTTTCACTGAGCGTGTCAGTGGAAACCCCCTCCTGTAAGTTTCAAGCTCCCCTAAGTTTAGTTTCCAGCTCCCCCCTTCCTTCCTGTAAGTTTCAAGCTCCCCTAAGTTTCGTTTCGGTACCGTATTTTCTGCTGTAAAGGCGCATAAACGGCGTAACTCGAACAATGCTTTTTAATGGGAGCGCGTTCGTAAAGTTGAATCGTCGTAAGTCGAGGACTACCTGTATATAAAATAATCAGAACATCACAAGTAAAAGAATACAACATTAAGACAGAGATGCTAACACTAGGTTAAAAGCCAATGGAAAAATGTGTTTTTAAAAGAGTTTTAAAAACAGATATTGACGGGGCCTGCCTGACCTTCAGTGGCAGCTCGTTCCACAATTTAGGAGCCAGAGCTGAAAAGGTATCTGTCTCCTCTGGATTTATAAAAGGTTTTCGGGACTGCTAAAAGCATCTGGTCAGAGGATCTAAGAGCACGTGATGGCATGTAAAGGTGAAGCAGTTCAGACAGATAAGAGGGACTAAGACCGTTCAAAGACTTAAAAACAAACAATAAAACTTTAAAATGGATTTGAAACTGGACAGGAAGCCAATGAAGGGACATTAAAACTGGAGTGATGTGCTCACGTCTGCCTGTACCAGTCAAAAATTGTGCAGCAGCATTCTGTACCAGCTGCAACCGTGAGAGCGAGGACTGGCTAACTCAGATCAGAAGAGAGTTACAATAATCGAGGTGTGAATTAATAAAAGCGTGGATTACTGTCTCTTAAGGGCGAGATACACTCGAGCGTCCTCACGATACGCCAATACGCAGCGTACGTACGCCCCGTACGCAGCGTAGCCCCGCGTAGCCCCTCAGGGCAAGTACGCGCAAAAGTATTTTTTTACTACGCATACGCGATTCGCATACGCGATGCGCGGTGTCTGATCTAAACTTCCCCGGCGCCGGACTGTTTTGTATGTTACACAAATGAAATAAATTCCTCTTTTTTATCGCTGATCGGGCCTTTTCTTTTGTTTTTTTGCCTAAAGTCAAGTAACCGCTTCTTCCTCCGTTCACTCGATGAATGAAATGAATGAATTCAGGTCCTACCTGGGTGCGCGATGTTTTATATATTCCCTGGTGGGCTGTGGTGGGCTGTGGGCTGCAGGAAAAGCACTCCGTGCTCAGCTGCTCATATTACAACAAGGAGAACGCGAGCGTTTGGAGCGAAAAACTAGCGGAAGTGACGATCGGAAGTGACGGTACGGAGGAAATGACGTTAGAATTTGGAGCGAAAACACGAGAACGAAAGCCGAGTGTAGCAGCGGCTCCGTATACGCGCGTATACGTCCGTATACGCGCGTATACGGAGTCTGCTTCAGTGTATCTCAGGCTTAAGTGGTGCCTAGAAAGGAGGGGCTTGATTTTTGACAGGCGCCTCAGTTGAAGGAAAGAGGACTTAACCATGCTGTTGATGTGACAGTCCAGTTTCAGGCAGGGGTCAATTTTCACTCCTAGATTTGTCACAATCGATTTTTCATATGGGGCCAAAGAGGAAAAATCAAAGGTGGGAAAACTGCTAGGACCACAGGATTTAAAGACCATAACCTCAGTCATTTTTTCATTACAATTGAGGAAATTAAGTGTCATCCATCCATTGATAACAACAGCATGGCGTCTTGGCAGAACAGCCCAGGTGCTGGTCTGGCCTGCCTGCAGTCCAGACCTCTCATTAGAAAACATTTGCTTCTTCATGAAACAAGAAATCCAGTAAAGAAGTCGCAGGACGGTTGAACTGCTAGAACATCTAACAAGGGGACAGAGGGGACAACAGTCCCCTCTAAAAACTGGTCGTCTCAGTTCCTAGATGTTTATAAACCTACCGGTACATTTTTTGAGATGTGTCGCTGCCAAAAATTCAAAAGTATTAAAAATACCTTAGTTTCAGAGTTTTCTATGTTTTCTCTGTTCAACTGCAAATAAAATATTGATTTATGATATTTTATTATTGAGATTCTAATTCCATTTACACACTGTCCCAACATTTTCAGAACAATGATAATTAACATTTCTTTACATCTCCCCAGGCTTATAAACCCCAAATTCTGGACCTCATCAGATCCATCATCAACTGGGCCATTGACTTCCTCCAGGAACATTTGATCAACTGGATAAGAGAGCAAGGTGGCTGGGTAAGCAGCTACATTTGAAACACATTAATAATTAGTCAAAGAGTTCACTTTACATTGAAACAACGTCTCTGTGGTTTTGTTTTAGGAGAGTATTTTTTCCGACATCGGCACCTCCACAAAGCAGGCTCTGGGAGTTTTCCTGGCGGGGATTTTAACAGCTGTCATCGTCATGCATAAGATATGATGGGCAGCCTAAGAAAAGGCAGAAGAAAGAAGGGAATGCTGCAACTAGGGGGAACGGGAGCAAGAATGAAGAGGACGATGGAGTCATCAGAAAGAATCAAACTGAATCAAAGGAACAAGAGGAGCTCATGTTGGAGAACTGCTCGTTTTTATTGAGTGAGAGCAGGTCCAGCACTTTTACCTATACCAGACCTTACTGGGTTAAAACAGGCCCAGTTAGTAAATGCACGTATCCCCGTGGATATAAAACTTGAGTTTATGACACTCAGAGCTGACTCCAAATAAGAGCCAAACCTGAAACTAAGACCTTGCGTGATCTTTCTGCACTTTGTGTTGGTAGCAGTTATTACCACACCTAATTAATGAAGTTATAGATATGCATGTGTTTTTTATGGTCTGTGTGCGGCAGCGGCCATCTTTAGTCAAGTTGACTTCATAAATGATTTAGTTGTAAATGTACATATGATGATTAGATGCTCCAAGTGTCTTTTACATTTTATTCAGTGGTTTATGTGATATTTTGCTAACAGATACACAGCACACATACACACACAGACAAAAACATTATCACTCTGCATTGCCTCTCAGTGGCGGGCAACAGCCACAGAGGACAGCTGCATAAAACTGAGAAGTACTGTCCCAGTATAATGTACAAGCCACTTCACTGACCAAAACAAAGAAAGGTATATTTTAAATTGTATGAATTATAAAATACATAAAGATGTACTGCACTCATACATCAGCTGAAACTGAAGCTTCTGATTTGGCAAACGTCGACTTTAGGCTGCTTAACAATATTCAGAAGATTTTAATTGGTTATATTATCAGTCATCAATCTTCAGTTCTTCTAACTGATGATAATCTAGTTTGTCAGATTTTTGTTGTTGTTGAGTTGCTTCTGAACAGGTTAGGAGTTCAGCGTATCATAGCCAGATTGAAATATAGCCTTCTTGTAACACTGAAAAATCAATTTAATTTATTTGTTATCTCACTTCGTAGTAGAGCTCACAGGGAGTGGTGGTTTGAATGGAGCCACATGTCAAGAAGTGGCACTAGCTTTGACAAATGTAACTGGTTGTGCTGCAAACTCAGAAAGCAATGGCCTTATACCAGATGTCAACCTCACTTTTTACACATTCATGCTGTATTTTTTTAACATAATTTATTCTGGGCTGTAAAAACTTTTAAAACCATTTTCTCATTTGTCTGTGCCTCAATGTTTTTGTTTTCTGTCAAAATTACCTTGAAATTACAATTATTTCCCATTGTCGATCACCTTTTGAAGACTAAAATAGCTTCCAAGAATCCCCCAAATCTGTTCTGTGCTCACGTTATCTATGTTTATTACAAATTGTTTAAAGATTTCAGGAAATATGACAATCAAAAATATAAACTCAAAGGAAGCTGCATGCTTACAAAGACAAGCATGAGAACAGTTCTACAAAGAAAGATGTGTCAATTAAACATGAAACACTTGATGCAAAACTGAAAACACAAAACTGATGCAGGTGTACGAAATAAGTCGTTTTTTTTATTAGTTCTTGTTTTAAAAAACTAAATTGTAATTTGACAGTTTTAACTAAAAAAAAACTTATTTTCAATATTTGAAAACAAGGTTGTTGTTTTTTTTAAGTAAAAAAAACCAAACAAACTTGATTTCAATATTTGAAACACAGTTTCAACAAAAGTGTACAGAACTTTATAAAGTGTAGGTGACTTCAACCAACAGAGTCTGCTTTCCCTCTCTTTTGTTTTCTATTGTTTATTGTTTGTTTGTTTGTTTATTGTTTAAGGAAATTCTACCATTGCTGTTCATTGTTCTTTAGTTTTAGCAGGTCGCTTTCGTAAATGAGCCCATGAGGCTCAAAAGATTTACCTGACTAAATAAAGGTTGAATGAATGAATGAACACCTTTTTGGTCTGTTCAGGCGCTTGTATGACGTCAGAGTTATTGTATAATTCTGTTGTTTTGTACATGAACGTTGGATGTACGTAAACATAAATCTTTGTATGCATGTATAAACAGCTCTGACTGAATTACGTGACGTCAGTTTCATCAGCATCCAACGAGGCGGACAACGAGAAAAATTAATGTGGTCACGTGACCTTTCCGGAAATGCACAACAAACAAGATGGCGTCGCAGGTTGGCGGAGGGCAAGGTACGGGGCTAGCATCCGCTATAAAATATCGTCAAATATGCTGTGACAGGTTCCGTAACTGTGTGGTAGATGTAGAAAATCTAACACATTAACATTTTCTCCCAGTTTTTAATTTATTATCGGTTTAATTGACGCAGCAACTCAAACCGGACTGTTAGCTTAGCGATATGCTCGATGCTAGCTTGTAGCCAGTGCATCAGTTACTGATGTTTTATTTTTTCTGATTGATTTCCACACCACAATGTGTTAGCAAACGATACTAAAACGCCACCATTTTTTTAAGTACATCACTTAACTGTAAGTTATGATCAAAAAATGTCTTGAGCAAATTAATTTAGCTGAAAACAGGTTGGATGATCGAAACCTTTGCAAGTTACTTTTCCCTCACCGGATATGAACAGATATTAAATAAACACAGACATATAATTGAGAATAAAACCAAATGTAATTGTAGATTCATGGTTTTAGTGTGACCTCATTACAACTTGAGTTTCTGGCTGATGCTTTTGTCTCAGCTGTTGGTGTGACTCATGACTGGCGCCTCCTTGTTTTTCAGGGAACTCCAGAGATCAGATCGTGGAAGTAGGAACTTTATTGTTAACGGAGTAAGTATTTGATTGAAGATAATTGTATTTAATAAGTTACAGGTTGTTAGTTATGTCTTTATCAATTAAATAAGCAAGAACTTGTTTTATCAGAGTACTGTAACAAAGTTTTCATTATTAGTGGACTACTAGAATAAAGATTTTGTAATGAGGTTTAAGGCTAACAGGTTGTTTGGGTGAAGATGTTTCTAGATATTTGGATGTTCACGTTGCTTTTCCTTCTGATAAGTAAACTTAAGTTTATACATTAGTTTTAAAGCCTTTTGTTGGCTACAGACAGCAATGTTGAAAAAAAAATCAAAGTTCCCATATTGTATTAAAAGAGATTTGATTGATATAGCTAAAAATGACCAAGTAATACCAATTGTGTTCAAATTACCTGTAGTTGAGAAATAGGAAGTCATTGCATTTATAATGGAAAAAAAAAAAACAGACTAATTTCTCTCATAACCTGATCAGATCATTTTGACTCGGGGGCTTCAAAAAACACTTTCAGGTTAACAAATTGTCATGAAAGTTTCTCAGATTGTTGAAGAAATTTAATAATAAATTCCTACTAGCCTTTTAATTTTCATTCATTCAACCTTTATTTAGGCAGGTTAATCCCATTGAGCCTCGAGGACTCATTTACAAGAGAGATCTGCCTACAAACTAAAGAATGATGACAACAGTAACAGTAGATTTTCCTTAAACAATCAACAATAGACAATCATAAGAGAGAAATACAGATTTTTTTAACAAGTTAAAACAAAGATATCAAAGTAGCAAAACAGACAGATTATAAGGCAGATGTAGAAAATCTAAAACAGGAGCATGTCTGCATTGGTTTTTGCCAGGATTCAAACAGATTCTTAAAACCATTTAGAGAGGTCAAGGTCAAGAGCTTTAAGTCTTTTTGTAAGATATTCCAGGAAACAGGAGCAGAGTAGGAGAAGGTCCTTTTGTCTAGTTCAGTCCTCACTGAGGGAACACTGCAGGTAATCATGTCCTGAGAGCGCACGCTGTAGCTGCACTCACACAGAGACATGTAGGAGGAGATGTATGAGGGCAGCAGACCAAGAAGTGATTTAAAGATGAAAATGTACCAGTGGAAGAGTCTGTGTGAAGTTAATGATGTCCAGTTAACCAGTGAATACTGGGTGCAGTGGTGGGTATGATAATCACAGCCAGCACCATGATAGACAGCATCCAACATCTGCAGGGTGCATGTAGGAGCATTCATGTAGATAATGTCACCGTAATCAATGGAGGGAAGGAAAGTCACAGATACAAGGCGTTTCCTAACATTCATTCATTCAACCTTTATTTAGTCAGGTAAATCTTATTGAGCCTCATGGGCTCATTTACGAAAGCGACCTGCTAAAACTAAAGAACGATGAACAGCAATGGTAGAATTTCCTTAAACAATAATTAATAAACAATAGAAAACAAAAGAGAGAAAAAAACAACAGAGAGAAATACTTTTTTATTTTTATTTTTATTTTTTTTACAAAGTATCAAAAAACTAGCAGTGTTAGACATGATCTGTTTCTGAAAAAGAAACCCAGTTTAACTTTCAGTTTCTTTACTAGGTTTTCCACGTGGAGTTTAAAAGAGAGATGTGAATCGACCAGGATACCCAGATATTTATAGGAATCAACAAACTCAATAGGGACAACATTTGAAGATAAAATCAGAGGAAGATCTGCTGGGACCGACATTATTTATTATTAATAAATAATTTTTATTATAATATATAATTTTTCATTATTTATTATTAATAAATAATGTAGTCCAATGTGTGACCTATGATTGCTGCAATATGATCCAAATGCATGAACTTGCCTGTCCCCAGTGATCAAATATTGTAACATAACTACTTCAGAGTTATATCAAGGTCAAGGTTTCTTTATTATCATTCACAGCTCATGTGGTACATGTAGTGGAACAAAACTGTGTACACGGGGTCCCAGTTACATACAATAAAAGTATAAATTGTTAAAGAAAAACAGTAATACGATCCAAGATTATGAACTAAGACAGGGGTGTCAAACTCATTTTCACCGAGGGCCACATCGGCATAATGGCTGACCTTGAAGGGCCAGATGTAACTTATAAATGTAACTAAATGTAATCTAATGTAATGTAAAATAAATGTAACTACCGTACTCCTTAATGTTGAATAACTCATTTATTATAACTTATTCAACTGACAATTACAGTTGCATAGAAAACATCTGTTTGCTTGTTGCTCTAACATAAATCCTTTTAAAATTTGTCAGCTTATGAAAACCCACATAACTCCATTAATGAAGGATGAAATTGTCCAAGTTAATAAAAAAAAAACATAAAACTGAGCTGCAAAGAACATGTATGACACATGTAGCATCTCACCCAAAAAGGCTACACACAGCCTTGCATCCAACTGTGAATGACAACAATTTGTGTGCATACACATACCAAAATAAAGGTTGACTCAGTTCACAACTATATTACCGTACTCAAGTTGTTTGGTTAGTCTTTGATGAGGAGATGCTGCCTGTCCTTGAACACACCAAGTGGATTCTCTCTCTATGATTGATCATGTTCTGAAAATGATAAACACAAAACAAAATGCAAGCACAATCATTAAATTGCACACAGTTGAAATTTTCTTCTTCTTTGTTGAATTACATTTTATTATATTTTAATTAATCTAAAAAAGCTAAGTCTGGTCCTCTGGACATTTAAAAAACAAAACAAAACTTCATCTTTCAGGGATGAAGATGTTCACATCCTTGATAGAGAGGAACAATGGTTTGAGAGACGAGTAAAAGAGGCCATCTTTGTGAAAAGAAACCATCCAAGGAAGGGGAACATATTATTTTAGGTGGCTGAAATAATCACCTGTTTTTTGTTTTGTTTTTTTGAATGTCCAGAGGACCACACTTAGCTTTTTTAGATTTTTCTACCTGGATTATTGAGAATGCATCAGGATATATTTGAATTAAATTTTAAGAAAATGCTAACCTGACAAACAGGAAAGTGGACAAGATTGTCCTGTTTCACTTGCCACATCCATAAGTCCAATTTTCGCAGGAAAGCCGTGATCGCGTCGGACATCTGCGTGATGACTTGTTTGCGTCCCTGCAGCTTCTGATTCAGCTGGGCGAGATGGTCGGTTATGTCGCACAACACAGCAAAGTCACACAGCCACTTTGAAGCTAGCTTTCACTGCAGCCTCGTTTTTGGCTGTGGGTTTCATGAACAAACTCTGCTGCGACCGCAGTTTGCCTTTTAATTCTTGGCAGAATGTGTTGCTTTTCTTGAAGGCTAGCTTTAGCGTACTTAGCTCCGTGTTTGGTTTCAAAACCGACACCGCCTCGTAACACAAAAGACATACCGGTCTTTCTCCTGGAAGCACAAACAAGTATTCGCCTTCCCATCTTTCTTGAAACTTCCGTCTGTATCAACTTTTCTCTTTCTGGACATGTTGGGATCATTATTTATATCTCAATTCCACTCGTTGGCATGAAGGTAGAAACACTGCCTCGGCTACCGTAGTCGAAAGGCATTGTGGGGCTGCCGTGTCGAAAGGCATTGTGGGAAATGTAGTTTTTGGTCAAAACTCGCTCGTATTAATTTTTAGACACTCAAAACTTTTTAATTAAGCTCTCGCGGGCCAGATAAAATGACATGGCGGGCCACATCTGGCCCGCGGGCCAAGAGTTTGACACATGTGAACTAAGAAATACAGGGAACCCTCGAGTTACGTCACCCCGACCTACGGCAACTCAGACTTACGATTTGCCTCTTGAAAGAATGCCATCGGCAGGGTTTCCGCGGGGTCTTGAAAAGTCTAAATTTTAAAAATCTCGATTTTAGGCCTTAAAAAAGTCTTAAATTTGCTGAATTATTGTTTTGAAGTCTTAATTTTTTAAAGAGGTCTTAATTTCGTGCACGTTGTAATCCTGCCTCAAGCGCAAAAAAAAAAGCTTCCTACGTGACAAACATGTGACGTATTGCAGCCAATCAGTTTTCGTGAGAGTCCAAGGCGACGACATCAATAACAACAGCAGAAGAAGACGGCGTGCTGTTGCTAACATGGGGAAATGCGAATTTAACAACACTTGGCTTGAGAGGGACGAGTTTAAGGTTTAGTTAAAGCCGTCGCCAAACAGCGACTTTGAGGCCTACTGCTGCTTCTGTAAAAGAAACGTTAAACTCAGAACGTTAGCACGTTAGCATGTTAGCACGTTAGCGCTGTGAAAGGCTTGAGACAGACGACCGCTATTAGCCAGTTCTGCTGCTCCAGCACTAGCACTGGTTCATCTACTCTGCCTCGGAGAGACAACGGCTCAGCAGCTCCTGTTAGCGACCTTCGTGTTGTCTTCGGGTCAGAGGCTACATTACGAGCGGAGGTTCTCTGGATTCTCCACGTGATAACTAAACATCACTCATACAGCGCAAATGAAGACATTGGAGACTTGTTTCAAACTATGTTTCCAGACTCGGACATCGCCAAATCATTTAAGTGTGGAAAAGATAAAACTGCATATATTACCCGCTTTGGACTAGCAGACTTTATAAAAAGAGAACTAATTTCCAAAGTGACTGGACCGTTTGTGCTCATGTTCGATGAAAGCCTGAATCAAACCACCAAAACCAAGCAGCTGGACCTACACCTTCGTTTTTGGGAGGGGGGACAGGTACAGTCCAGATACCTGGGATTCCAGTTCATGGGGCATTCAACAGCTAATGACTTAATGAAGCGTGTAAAAGTAAGTAAACGTTTTATTTTAAGCTGGTGAAGATTTTATTTTAACAAACATGTTTATATGACAGCTTTAGTTTTCAGATGAAAATTTGATCAACCTGTTTAGGCTATATATTTCTGTAAATGTGTTTTTATAAGTATATTAGTACTAACTTATATATGTGTGTGTTGACACAAGTTGTTGTTTGAGGACTCCGTATTGATTTTGTTTGATTTTTTTTATAATTCATGGTAATTTCATTTTCTTTTGTTAGTCTACTCAGACGCTGAGAGGTCCTCCAAGATATCTCCACACTGCAGCTCATCAAACTGGATGTAGCTGAAAAGAAGAACTGGCTCCAACTAAAGACATTGACATCAGGTTGGGTGCAGAATCCGTCATAAAGGTTAGTGTGATAATTTAGAAATATATGCCTATGGAGGAGATTCTTGCTAAGGGAGAGGAGCTCAGATTTATGTAGTCCACATCTTCAACCTCATGGCTAGATGTTTTTGTTCTCCATTATCAACAACACTGCATGTAAAATGTGTTTGTTTCGTTTTTTGAATAAAGTTACTTTTCAAGTAATTTAGTAATTATGCATTTCTTCTGTACATTTCTGTCGTGTACATATGTTGTGAATAGGTCTTAAATTTGATTCATACTAGTCTTAAAAAAGTATTAAAAACTCTTAAATTTGAGTTGTTGAAACTTGCAGAAACCCTGCATCGAGATACGGCAAAAAAAAGGAGTTACGAACGAGTCATATTAGAAGTATGTAATCGAGATACGGCAAAAAAAGTGCGTCATTACGGTAGGGCAAAAAAAGTGCGTCATTACGGTAGGGCTGTGCGATATGACGATATATATCGTGGGGACGATAGAAACGTGTCTATCGTGCAACTTTCCTTCTATCGTCTCTATCGTGATAAATAAGAATAAAAAATAACTGTCGCAAAGAAGCTTCATATGGGGTTTTGCGAGATGACGGCGCTGCTTTATGTTTGACGCACGCGCGGGTTTGCGACACATGCTTTACGTTGTTAAACTCAAGAGACGCAGCCGACATGAAGCCGGTGTCACTCACAACAAGGAGAAACAGTTGCACAGGCAGCCCGAGGAGAATAACGTTTACCAAAAAGAGGGGAAAGCTCACCTTGTTAGCTTCCATTATTTCGCTCCGGTGAAACTCGGAGACAAAATGGGTCCAGAGGACACGAACTCAGAGTCCAACCGAGTCCGAACTCGGGTCCAGTTAACCAATACAAAACAGACCAGAGACACAACAGAACCGGAATCAAACGCAACGTTTTCTCTGTTTCTTTTACTCCAGCTTCCAGAGCGGATTTCTTCTTCGTGGGTTTTATTAGCAGCCGTTGTTTTACCGCCACCTGCAGGAAAAATTTGGACCAAAGTAGAAACTCCTTTTCTTTTCTAAAACATAATTCTTATCTACTCAGATGAATTATGTGCAATGAATATTTATTAGATATGTGCCTGGCACCAATTCTTGTACTTTTAAGTTTGTTAATGTTAGACAACACTGCTGAGTAAAAGAATAAGCTAACATAATGCTCTGTTGTAGTGTGCTGAACAAAGCTGAGCTGTTGCACTGATTCAAACCCTGATGTGTTCTCATTCAGGAAACAAACTGTCTGATCATCCAGAAGCCCCTTGTCTTCCTTGAAAAACTACATAACGCAGAGTTGAGGGGTTGCTTGAGCTGGCTTGGTACAGTGGAGTGAAGCAGAACCCGGTTACATTGGAAATGTAATTTAGCCGGGTTCTGCTTCACTCCACTGTACCAAGCCAGCTCAAGTAACCCCTCGACTCTGCGGTGTGTAGTTTTTAAGGAAGACAAGGGGTTTCTGCGTGATCAGTCAGTTTACTGTATTTCCTGAATGAGAACACATCAGGGTTTGAATCAGTGCAACAGCTCAGCTTTGTTCAGCACACTTGTGCAGCTTTCACAGACTGGAAACTAGAAACTCCTTTTCTACTTTGGTCCAAATTTTTCTTGTACACAACACACACATTGTGTTGTATATATCGTGATATATATCGTTATCGTGATATTAAAAAAGTCCATATCGTGATATATGATTTTTCCATATTGCCCAGCACTACATTACGGCAAGCGGCAAGGTGGGGGAGGGGTACATTACCTTGGCTGTTCGCGCATGACAGTGCGCATGACCGTGGAGTAGGGGTGTGGCGACACTGCCGTACTATTTAAAGGGACGCGCCATTTTGACCACGTTGTTGAGTTTTGGCAAGAGAGAGAAGAGCAAACGTACGTATCGATCTGTATCATCATCATTTAGCATAGCATTTAGCATAGTATTTTATTAGCGACAGTTAGGTTTAGCGAGAGTGTTTTTATTAGCGACAGTTAGGAGGATTAGGTTTAGCGAGAGTGTTTTTATTAGCGACAGTTAGGAGGATTAGGTTTAGCGAGAGTGTTTTTAGTAGCGACAGTTAGCATAGGTTTAGCGAGTTTTTTTATTTTTATTAGCAACATTTATTTTTTGGGAGTTAAAATGGGACCCAAGAGAGGGTAAGAAACCCAGGCAAACAATAGCCCTCATGACGAAGCTAAAAATCAGGCGAATGTCAGATGGGGGCATGACACCGACCGAGATTGCAGCGAAGCTAGGCTTTCCGCGTTCGATGGTGGGGACGATTAAGAGCGACAGAGAAAGAATTCTGGATCAAGTGCGTCATTCCGCACCCATGAAATCCACAATTATTATGAAACAGAGAACAGGTGTGTTGGTGGAGATGGAGAGGCTGCTATTGGTTTGGATCAAGCTGCTATTGGTTTGGATCGAGGACAATGCTCAAAGGCGCGTGCCCTTCAGCATGGCTGTGATAAGGGAGAAGGCGCGCATGATCTACCGCACGCTGCCTCTGTCGTCCTGGACGTCAGTCCTGCCTGTCTCTGGTGTCCTGCCAGCTGCCAGCTGCCTCCATCCATCACCTGTGTGTCAACACCTTCTGCCTCTATGACTGCTGCCAAAACAAAAAAACACACCTTTTCTGATGGACAGACCTGCTCACATCAGGACCACACACCTGAACTCACACCTGGCCTAAAATGCTCCCATCATTCATTGTTGAGCACTGGCTAAGCAGTTCCATCTGATCCAGGTTTGAATTTAAGAAAAACATCAGTTTCTACCTACACTTCAGTCAAAGTAAGGGAATTTTGTTTCCTTTTTCTGCTGCTTCTAGCTTTTTCAGAGTTCATGGACTTCTTTTTCATGCACATGGACATGGACTGAACACCAAGGCACTGGTTTCAAAAACATGATGGTTGCAACATGTTTCTGATGGATATGATTTGCTGCTGATTTGGTGCTGATTCATGTCAATAGCTGCTGATGGATGGATGGATGGATGGATAGGAGTTGCTGCTGATTTGCTGCTGTTGGATGTTAACAGCTGCTGCTCTTTGAGAAGTGTTCATGGTTGACATCATTTGCAGATTATGGCTGAGAACTGTTTAGGAAGAGATTTGTATTTTTCTCTGTGCTGAAAAATACATTACTGTACCTTTTAAAAGTTTCAGAACTGGACTGTAGACTAAGGCACTTTGTTTTCATACATGTCAGTAGATTTTTTAAATTACAGTACAGATGTGCTGTGCTGAATAGCACTGTCTAACATTGCTGTACAGTACCTGTACATGCTGTACAGGTTTTGTGTGTTTATGGATGAATGTGTGGTGTAATGTGTTCGCTAAGTGTTTGTAAATAAAGTTCTGTGCATGTTTATGGCACAGTATTAGGGATGTGCCGATCAGGTTTTTTGAAACCGATACCGATCACCTATGTGTGACGATCACCGATACCGATCAAAAAACCGATTGCCTATATGTGAGCCGATCACATAAACCGATCACCGATCAAATGGCTTACCTGTAATTTATGAGTGCTGCTTCTGGCTACAAGATCTGAAAACTTTTCAGATCTTGTAGCCAGAAGCAGCACTCATGTTATTTTCAGAACCATAAAATCACCATAATTCAGACAAAAACATATTTTTACTAATTTATTTCAGAGAACAAAGTAAATAAAAGTAATTATCAACTGCATTATCAAAGAAAAATGTTTACCTTACTAACTTTCAATTAAAAAAAAAGGTTTTTTATTGTTTTAAAAAAAACACATCTATTACTTCATATAAAAAACTAAAATACCCCATTTGCTACTTAAAGCTGCACTGTTGGCTGTTTTTACAAATGGCTTTATAAATACGTTAAGTATCATTATTATTATTTTTAAATAATTTCGTGCTTTTTTGAACAACTTCCTGCGGGAACCAGGTGGCGGTAATGCGCTTAATATGAGTTCGCCAACCGCCATTCAACTCTATAGAAGAAGAAGAAGAACCAGGAAATACCGCCTCCGCCATTTTACATTCATTAGTCACTCGGCAGTCGGCTTTTGGAGGACTGTTTCTCCCATAAGAGGATGCCTCATACGGATAAATTAACTGGAAACACTCCTCTGAACTCTGTGAATGTCTCAGGACTGGAGCAGCAGCTGCGATCACACCGCCGAGCGTTCCTACAGCGCCGCGCGAGACCAGCAGCTCATGGTATGAGCTAAGGCTAACATGCTAAACCGGACCTGCAGCAGACAGCCGGCTTTGTGCGATCAGAGGTTCCTGGAGCTCGCCTCGATGTCGGACTGGAAGCAGAAGATATCGGGGGACACCCAGCTAACTTGGAATAACAAAGCCGACAGCCTTTTTGAAGCCGCAGCTAAACTGGACTGCCCGTAACTGCGCAGCGGAGCGGACTCGGTGGAGCTACTCGGTGGAGCTACATGCTAACAGGTGTTGCTTATGGGGGCGCTGGCAGACGGCTTTTGGTAAGTTATTAAAACTATTAAAACATTTTAATGACGAATTAGGTTTGTTGTGTTGAAGGACTTCGTTGAACTTCCTCCACGAGGTACTTTTTCGTCGCACGTTTTGCAGTTAGCAAACTTCGCATCACAGGCTCTGTGATCGGTAATTGAAGGCAAAAGCCGATCACATCCGCTTTAATGATTATCGGTGACGATTGATCGGTTTCCGATCGATCGGCACATCCCTACACAGTATGTCCGCTTGTTCAGTCTCATGCCGTTAAATGTGTGTGCGGCGCTCCGTTAGCGGTATAGCCGCGACCTACATCAGAAATGCGGACCTACGATCGGCACATGTTTTTGGTACGCGAGTTACAGCAAAATCGACCTAAGTCTCATCCTTAGGTCCGGAACCCGTTCGTAACTCGAGGGTTCCCTGTACGCTAAACTAAGAATACGCTAGTGCAAAGCAATACACCGAACATCAACAGCCCGTACAGAGTCTGTGTGAGCAGATGAGTATGAATGAATACAGCATGGGGTGCACCAATTGCAGTTTTGTGGCCCATCACAGATTTCTAAAAAATCTGACCTGTTTATTTTGATTTTTACTGATACCGATTTTGTTTTATAAGCGACACTGTCACGTGTAATAAGGTCACAATGCACCTTCAATTTTCCAATTATTTTATTGAAAAACATAACTTGAACAATATCCTAGAAACAATACAAACTTGTTTTAACTGGCCATGAGGCAGTGCTCTGAAATAGAAATGAAGTTCAGACAATTGTTGTTCAAACAAAAAAAAATCTGTAAAATTGGTTTCTCGTGCAAGTATCAGCCAATTTCCTAAAATTAAGGAAATCGGTGCACCGATAAATACAGCAGCATGAAATTAATCGGCAGCATGAGATCAGCAGCATGGATAACCAACAGCACATATCAACAATCCAGTGGCATCACAGGGATTATTCTGGTAAGAGATTCATGAGTCTTAACAGCCTCAGGGTAGAAGCTGTTCCTCAGTCTAATGGTTCTACATTTAAAGCTGCACTCTGCAGTTTTTGTAGAACGCAGCACTTAGGAAAATTTTCAACAGAGGAAAGCATCAGTACATGCTCTGAAAATGTATCCATAAAAAATATGTTAAATCTTACCCGAACCGAAAACCCTGGTTAAATAAAGAAGTACGCGCCTTGCTAGCAGCCAGGGACACTGCATTCAAGTCCGGAGATAAAGAGGAGCTGAGAAAGAGCAGGAAAGAACTGGTGGATGGCATTAAGAAGGCCAAGGCCACGTATGCACAGAGGATCGAGGGACAGTTCACCTCACAAGACCCACGGAGCATGTGGAAGGGTATTAAATGCATAACAGATTACAAAGGCAAGAACAAACAATGTCCCAAGGACCCATCTCTGCCTGATGCCCTCAATAAGTTTTATGCACGTTTTGATGATCCAAACAGACCAGCTAGCACCAGACTCACCTCATCACCAGATGAAGAGCATCTCAGAGTGACCGCAGCAGAAGTGAGAGGCAGTCTCAGGAAGATTAATCCTCATAAAGCAACCGGACCAGACAACATCCCAGGGAAAGTTCTGAAGGAATGTGCGGACCAGCTCTGTGAGGTGCTGGCTGACATCTTCACCACCTCACTTGCACTGGAGTCAGTTCCCACCTGCCTGAAGACCGCGACCATCATCCCAGTCCCAAAGAGCTCCACAGTGACTGGTCTGAATGACTATAGACCAGTGGCCCTCACCCCGATAGTCGCTAAATGTTTTGAGAAACTGGTCATGTCCCACATCAAGGCAACCGTCAACATCAACGAGGACCCTCATCAATATGCATACCGCGAGAACCGATCAACAGAGGACGCCATCTCTTCCGTGGTCCACACTGCTCTCACCCACCTGGATCAGAAGGACTCATACGTGCGTCTGCTCTTTGTGGACTTCACATCTGCCTTCAACACCATGATCCCCCAAACTCTGATAGACAAACTATCTACACTTGGACTAAAGGCCGAGATACAGTGAAGCAGACTCCGTATACGCGCGTATATGCCCGTATACGCGCGTATACGGAGCCTCTGCTACAGCTCGGCTGATGTTCTCGCGTAGATTCTCGTGTTTTCGCTCCAAATTCTACGTCATTTCCTCCGTACCGTCACTTCCGATCGTCACTTCCGGTAGTTTTTCGCTCCACGGAGAGGACTCAACTGAGCTCGCTGATTGGTCACTTTGACACGCCTACTGAAATGATTGACAGATTTCAGTCAGCTCAAAGTGAAACCTATCGTGAGCAGCTCGCTCAGACTTCTGCGGTGTTCTGATACGGTCTTTCTACTATATATGTTATAAAAAGTTCTCTCAGAAATAAAAATAATAACAGGGAGTGCTTTTCCTGCAGCCCACAGCCCACCAGGGAATATATAAAACATCGCGCACCCAGGTAGGACCTGAATTCATTCATTTCATTCATCGAGTGAACGGAGGAAGAAGCGGTTACTTGACTTTAGGCAAAAAAACAAAAGAAAAGGCCCGATCAGCGATAAAAAAGAGGAATTTATTTCATTTGTGTAACATACAAAACAGTCCGGAGCCGGGGAAGTTTAGGTCAGACACCGCGCATCGCGTATGCGAATCGCGTATGCGTAGTAAAAAAATACCTTTGCGCGTACTTGCCCTGAGGGGCTACGCGGGGCTACGCTGCGTACGGGGCATACGTACGCTGCGTATTGGCGTATCGTGAGGACGCGCGAGTGTATCTCGCCCTTAGCCCCTCCATTTGTAACTGGGTACTAGACTTCTTAACAGACAGACCACAGTCCGTGAAGATTCACAACTTCTCCTCCTCCACCATAAACCTCAGCACTGGCTCTCCTCAAGGATGTGTGCTGAGCCCCCTTCTGTTCACTCTGCTCACATATGATTGTACAGCCACACTTCCAGGCTGTCATATTGTTAAGTTTGCAGATGATACAGCGGTGGTGGGATGCATCACAAACAATGATGAGTCCAGCTACAGACAGGAGGTGGAACACCTGGAGAGCTGGTGCAAAGAGAATAATCTTCACATGAATGTGAAGAAGACAAAGGAGATGATTGTGGACTTCAGAAGGAACAAACACACCCACACCCCACTGAACATAAGAGGATCTGCGGTGGAGGTGGTCTCCAGCTACAAATACTTGGGTGTACACTTGAATGATAACCTCAGCTGGACCAACAACACCACCAGCCTGATCAAGAAAGGTCATCAGAGACTCTACTTCCTCAGACGACTGAGACGAGCTGGTCTGAGCAGCCCAGTTCTCACCTCGTTCTACAGGTGTGCAGTGGAGAGCGTCCTGTGCTCCAGCATCAACGTGTGGCATGGAGGCTGCACAGTTGCAGAGAGGAAAGCTCTACAGAGAGTGGTGAAGGCTGCACAGAAGTCTGTCGGAGTCAGTCTCCCCACCATCACAGACATTTACACCTCCAGATGCAGGAAAAGAGCCACCTGCATCATGAAAGACCTCACTCACCCAGCACACTCACTCTTTGCCCCACTCCCCTCAGGACGGAGGTTGAGGAGCATCAAATGTAGAACCACTAGACTGAGGAACAGCTTCTACCCTGAGGCTGTTAGACTCATGAATGAATAAATAAAAATAAAATAAAAATAAACACTGCAAAATATCACATCATGCTGATGCTGATCTGTTTTCTTGTTGCTGTGTTCATCTGTGTTCATCTGTGACCATCTGCTCATACAGACTCATGTTCGTGCTGCTGTTTATAATGATGTTTTTCCACTATATTAGGGCTTAGTGTATTACTAGTTGATGTTTTTCTTAGTTAATTCTAGATGTTATTACCGTTTTTCTCTTGCATTTGTTGTTGGATGTAACTGGGACCCCGTGTACATAATCTCGTTTTCATCACATGTACCACATGCGGTGCAAATGACAATAAAGACTCTCTGACTCTGACTCATTCTGGTCCCTCCCCACTGAGAGCCATATGGCTCTGCTCCCCCTTGCTCTCGCTGCAGTTTCAGAATGCTCCGCCTCCACTGCATGTCCTGTCAGCCACTGCGAAGTTCTGTGATTATATGTTAATAAAACGTTCTAAAAAATAAAATAAAAACATGGAGCGCTGGTCCAGAACACCATGAAATCTGCAGAGCCTTGCGGAGCCATGTTGAACCCGAGTTTAATTCGCTCATCTATTTCCTCATCATTTCAGTCATGGATCAGTGGAGGAGAAAGCGATCACTTGACTTTTGGCAAAAAAACAAAAGAAAAGTCCAGATCAGGGATGAAGAAGGGGAATTTAATACATTTGTGTCACATACAAAACAGTTTTGCATCGCTTTGCAATACTTTGAACGAGAACCTGCGCGGCCGCGGGGGCTGGGACAGGGGTGGGGGGCGTGGGTTAGGAGCGTGAGAAGTGAGAAGCTCTGTTTTTATTGGCTGGTTAACGGCGGGTCACTGTGGCTTTTAGAAATGCTTTTAGTAACACCTGGAGAAGCAAGGGGACTATAGTTTTTTTCAGAGATTACTTTGTCTAACATCAGTCTGTCAGGAGATAGTGACAGAGTGAAGAAATATGTTAAAAATATATTTTTAGAAAACTTAGACTGCACTACAGAAACTGCAGACTGCAGCTTTAATGCTCCCCAACCTTCCTGGAGTGGGACAAAACGTGTGTGTGCTGGGTGAGTGTGGTCCTTCATGATGCAGGTGGCTCTCTTCCTGCATCTGGAGGTGTAGATGTCTGTGATGGTGGGGAGACTGACTCCAACATCTTCTGTGCAGCCTTCACCACTCTCTGCAGAGCTTTTCTTTCTGCAGCTGTGCAGCCTCCATGCCACACGTTGATGCTGGAGCACAGGATGCTCTCCACTGCACACCTGTAGAAGGAGGTGAGAACTGGGCTGCTCAGACCAGCTCGTCTCAGCCGTCTGAGGAAGTAGAGTCTCTGATGACCTTTCTTGATCAGGCTGGTGGTGTTGTTGCTCCAACTGAGGTTGTTCATGTGTACACCCAAGTACTTGTAGCTGGAGACCACTTCCACCACAGATCGTCCTATGTTCGGGGGGTAGGTGTGTTTGAGCTGTTTGAAGTTCACAATCATCTCCTTCGTCTTCTTCACATTGATGTGAAGGTTGTTCTTCCTGCACCAGCTCTCCAGATGTTCCACCCCCTTCCTGTAACTGGACTCATCGTTGTTTGTGATGCATCCCACCTCGGCTGTATCATCTGCAAACTC
>JBBPBX010012344.1:0-20762 GCA_038048925.1 Garcialebias charrua | reverse complement strand
TAATGACTAAAACTAAATGATGTTTTAGTCACATGACTAAGACTAAAACTAAATTAAAAATAGCTGTCAAAATTAACACTGAAGGTTAGACAAATAAAGATGTTTGAAAAAAGTTTTATTTGTTGTTGTATGTATTGCATATTAAGATTAATATTATGGTTAAAACATTGTTTTGTTTTAGTAACTACAGAGAATTGATGAAATTGATGAAAAGTTTTTACTATGTATAACTTAGTCGACTTAATTGACTGTAGATTTAGTCGACTAAATGTTTTCATTGATTTGTCAACTAAAATTAGACTAAAACAAAAAAAATTCTGATGACTAAGTAATGACTAAAACTAAATGATGTTTTAGTCACATGACTAAGACTAAAACTAAATTAAAAATAGCTGTCAAAATTGTGTCCCTGGGCAAGACACTTAACCCTGAGTTGCTCCCGGTAGGACTGGAAAGACGCCTTGCATGGCAGTCTGCTGCTACCGGTGTATGAATGTGTGTATGAATGGGTGGATGGTTGGTATTGTAAAGCGTTTTTGGGCTCCTCACAGGGGGCTGGAAAGCGCTATATAAATAAGCTCCATTTACCATTTACAGACAAATGTTTTACAAACAAATATTTTACAAATGTTTTAACAAACAAATGTTTTAACAAACAAATGTTTTAACAAACAAATGTTTTAACAAACAAATGTTTTTACCAAACAAATGTTTTTACCAAACAAATGTTTTAACAAACAAATGTTTTAACAAACAAATGTTTTAACAAACAAATGTTTTAACAAACAAATGTTTTAACAAACAAATGTTTTTACCAAACAAATGTTTTTACCAACAAATGTTTTAACAAACAAATGTTTTAACAAACAAATGTTTTAACAAACAAATGTTTTACAAACAAATGTTTTTACAAATGTTTTACAAATGTTTTAACAATCAATCAATTAATCACCAGAAAACATTTCACTCACCCTTCAAACACCTTGTTTATTCAACTAAACTTATTGAAATTCCAGGAATTGGTAGAATATAGTATTTTATCAATTATGTATAGGGCTCATAATAACACATTACCTTTAAATATCCAAAGAAATTTTATAAAAAGACAAAGTTATTACAATCTCAAAGGGACAGAGATATTCATCAAACCACAATTCAGAACCAGCTTAAAGGGACGGTCTACCTCAATTCAGGGAATTCGATTGTGGAATGCTCTGGAGAGTGATGTTAAAAATGAAAAATCAATGTATACATTTAAGAAAAAGGTCAAAAAGGACTTGCTCAAAAACTATATATGATGTAATCTTGCGTGTTTGTGTATTACAATTATGTTGTACTTATGATGTACGGTACGTTTGTGTATTACAGTTAGAAAAATTAAGTAGAGTTATTCATTTTATGAAGCAGTTTGTGTATTACAGTTAGAAAAATTAAGTAGAATTATTCATTTTTGTGATGAATTTGTGTATTACAATTAGGAAAATTAAGTAGAATTATTCATTTTGTGAACATCTTGATGTTGTGCCATCTTTTAGTTTGTGTATTTCAATTAGAAAAATTAAGTAGAATTAAGTAGAATTATTCATTTTATGATCTAGTTTGTGTATTACAGTTAGGAAAATTAATTAAAAAAAAAAAAAATAGGAAAATTAAATAAAATTATAAAAAAATAAAATAAAATAAAAAAATAAATAAAAAAATTAGAATTAGAAAATTAATTAGAATTATGGGTGATGTAGTTTGTGTATTACAGTTAGAAATATTAAGTAGAATTATTCTTTTTGTGATCTACAGTAGTTTATGTATTTCAGTTAGGAAAATTAAGTAGAATTATTCATTTTGTGATGTAGTTTGTGTATTACAGTTAGGAAAATAGGTAGAACTATTCATTCTGTGATGTTGCTTGAAAGTTATCATTGGTTGAACAAACTGTGAAATAGGGGCAGATATAATAAGATTTCATCTTCTTTCTGCTCCCTTCATTTTATCCTACTTGTAATCTTGTATCTGATGAAACTGTCTTGTATTGTTCTTTTAAAATGAATGAATAAACATCAAATCAAATCAAATCAAAACAAACAAATGTTTTTACAAACAAATGTTTTTACAAACAAATGTTTTTACAAACAAATGTTTTTACAAACAAATTTTTTACAAACAAATGTTTTTAACAAGCAAATGTTTTTACAAATAAATGTTTTTACAAACAATGTTTTACAAACAAATGTTTTACAAACAAATGTTTTTACAAACAAATGTTTTTACAAACAAACATTTACTTTGTTTTACCAGTTATTCACCAGTTTTGCATTGAACGGTTTTTATTATTTATTTGTAGTTTCATCTTCGAGCGTGTTCAGCGACACGGAGGTGGCGATGCGTTTCTGACCAGAGAACAGCTGGGTGCACCGGAGCTGTGTGACCCAAACCACAAGAAGCTTGCTCAGTGTCTACAACAGATTGGAGATGAGCTGGATGGAAATATGGAGCTACAAAGGTAGGACACCTGTCAGTGCATCTGAGCTTCAAACTTCAACACCTAAGTATTACAAGTTAATATCTTTTGTTTTGTCTGTATATTTAACGTTTCCTTAACCAACAAATTGTTTTCCCTAGGATGATAAACGACTCATCACTTATCCCTTCAAAGGATGTTTTTTGGAGAGTTGCACTGGAGATCTTTTCAGATGGAAAATTCAACTGGGGCAGAGTGGTCGCACTGTTTTACTTTACCTGTCGACTCGTCATCAAAGTAAGTTTTCATTCATTCAACCTTTATTTAAAAAGATAAATCACATTGAGCCTCGAAGACTCGTTTAAGTGAAGCACCTTTGTTGTGTTACTTGCTGGAACATGAAATTGTTTCACAACACCCTTTACTCACATCTTTCCAGGCTCTTATTGTCAAAATTCCTGATATCATCAGAACTATAATCAGCTGGACGATGGACTACCTCCGGGAAAATGTGATCAACTGGATAAGAGATCAAGGTGGTTGGGTAAGCAGATCACTTACAGTTGTGGTTCATGTTTGCATTGTCTTCACAAGACGAGTACCAACATGCATGTCTATGATTTTTAGGAAGGTATCCGTTCCCATTTTGGTACTCCGACATGGCAGACGGTGGGAGTTTTCCTGGCTGGTGTTCTTACCACCGTTATAGTCATACGCAAGATGTGAGAGACGTTCAGAAAGCAGAGGGAAGAAAAATGAAGAGTAAAAACGACGAGAACAGGAGCAAGAAGAAGACGACGGGGTCAACAGGAAGCTGACCTGGAGGATCAAGAGGAACTCGTATTTGGAGCCCTGGTCGTTGTCTCCCACTCAAGTGACATTAGGAGTTGGACTGGAGGTGCTGTTCACTGTGTGCTGATGGAGTGAGCCGTGCACGAGTACATGCACAATTCAAAGGGAATGGATGTCAGTCATGTAAAAAAAAAGAAGTTTTATGTAATTTATTTTTTTATTTGGTACAAAGTCACTGCAATCTTTTCTGCCATAAAACAAAATCTTGACCAAAAAAAAAACTTGTTGAAGGGGTTCTTGTTTCAGTTGTAGTTCTGTTTCTTTCAAGACATTTTGCTTTTTCAAATCTTCCCAGTCCGTCATCATTATGTCTGTAAGCTGTCAAATTTATATCTAGATATATTTATGAGCAGTCACTGGTTGAAACCCTTTAAAACTGAATTACCATGAACATTTAGTGATGTTTTGCAACGAGCACTTCACAAAGATGTAAAAACCGCGCTTACCTACGTTAAAACTAACTGATTCGTTTTCCAGTGAAGACTGCTTTTATTATTTTAGGGATAACGGAGTTGTGTTTACATTGAACATGAACTTTAGTAAAATGTCAACAGATTGAATCCATTTCTTCTATGAACACAATCAGTTGCTGTTTTGAGGCATTTCCAGAGTACAGTTGTGTCATGAAGGGACTTGAAATTCATTGTGCTGCGACTTGACAGCGGTGCAGGTGCTTACCTCACGTTGACACATTCACAACAGAAGACTGTATTTTAAATCATTGTTCTGCTGCAGCACTGTTCACGCAGCAGCAGGCTCACTTCAGTGCCTTGCTGTTTTCTTATTCAATGACCGAGTCTTTTTGATGTTCGCCACTTTTCTATGACATTTTTCAGCCTGACGACGATTCCAAGTGTCGAGGTTTTTTTTTCCGCAGTGACTTATGTTGTAATAAAGAAAATGTTTTAATTATTTGTGTTGCAGTGTACGTGCATTATTTCCACGAGGAATACTTGTGGGTTTTATCCTTCAACAAAAATTAAAACAATTGTAGCCACTTAGGCTGCAATTATTTAAAATTCCACTAAATTTTGATTTTAATACATTTAATTTCCACTCTGTAAATTAGTCCTTATTATGCTAATGTTTCTTAACATTGTTTTAATATTGACGTTCTGTGGCTATTAAAATCCAGCCAATATTGTCAAAATCCCTTTTTAAAAATAAAATAAATGTGTACAAAGTTGGCTCCATTTAAATTACACCAACTAAAGGTCTGAGGAGATGGGAACTAGAGTTTCAATATTTTAATTACTGGTAGTTTTTGTTAGTTTCAATCACCTTTATTTAACCAGGTAGAGCCCGTTGAGATCGAGATCTCTTTTACAAGGGTGACCTGGTCAAGTGGTCAGCAGCACACGTCACATTGGCAATAGGCATTTGCACTTATCAAAAGAAAATAAAGAAAACTACAATCACAGTAAACAGATGTTGACAGTTCAAAACCAACCAGTTTCCAGATTAGACTAATTCAGTTTGGCAGTTTCCAGGTTTACACACACATATATGATCATATACCTAAAAGCAATGAATAAAACGATATAATAATAATAAACTTTATTTGTATAGCACCTTCCTACAATGCCTTGCACTGACAAAGGTGCTTAACAGGACAGAAAATATAAAAACCGGTACAATAAATCAGTGAAAATAAAATAAAAGGAGGCAATGGAAATAAAAATGCTACATACTAAAATACCAAAAGTAATAAAAGTTACACACTGAAAGCTTTTTTGAACAAGTGGGTCTTCAGTCTGGTTTTGAACAGAGTCAGATCAGAGGTGGCACGCAGCTCAAGGGGGAGACTGTTCCAGGCTTTTGGGCCGGCAACAGAAAATGACCGGTCTCCCCATTGTTTGTACCTTGAGCGAGGCACCTCCAGCAGGTGTTGACTGGCAGATCGTAAATCTCTGCTGGGGTGATGGACTTTCAAAAGTTCTGAGATGTACAGAGGTGCAAGTCCATTCAGAGCTTTGAAAACAAACAGCAGCAGCTTGAACTGTATCCTGAACTGAACCGGGAGCCAGTGCAGAGAGGACAGGACAGAAGTGATGTGTTCATATTTTCATGTGTTGGTCAAAAAGCGCGCGGCAGAGTTCTGTACAAGCTGTTACGTAATCGCTACTCTCCCCAGCTCGTTCTTTGTACAGGAGAGTAGGACCGCAACTATAAGTGCGCGATGAGAAAGAAAAGAAACAAAAAGAAACAAAACTGGCACCAGAGACGGAACACACAGTGAGGTGGGGCTTACCTTTTAGATGTCCGATCAGAGTCTCAATCAGCTGACATCCTGGAGGGGCGAGCCCGCACGATCCTTCATCCGTCACCGTTCAATAGTTGTTGTTTTTTTGTTTTCCTTTATAGGTTTTCTTTTCTCTTAAAAGCGCACCACTTGTGTTTCCATCTGTGGTTGTTGTTAGCAGGCGTGTTAACTTCCCCGGTGCATGTACTGTAATCTGTTGTTAGCGTCCAGCCGGTTCATCCAAAACAAACCCGGCCAAAACCATCCGACGCTCCCTCTGGGTTCCGTCCCGAGGTGAATGCTCGGTTTCTTTCTCCAGAGCCTTCCGCACCGTCCTTTAAGATATTTACTTCTTCACAAAACTCCACTGCTGCAGTAGCGTCCAACACGCCACTCCATCCGTCACAATCACCCTGCAGGTGTGCTATCAGCGCAGCTAAAAACACTTAGACTGGCTGAGCCCCGCCCCCCTCCACCAGTGAACCGTCAAAGGTGCCAAAATATAAAAATAATAAAACAAACAAAAGACAAAAAAAGAGTGACCACGTAACACTTCCCCCCTTAAATAAAAAAAATTATATATGTTTATATATATATATTTTTTTTTAATTATTATCTCTTTCATTTTTTTTATTTTTTTATTTTTTTTATTTTTTTTATTTTTTTTATTTTAGTCCAATAAACTTCCTACATCTTCAACCCATTTCTCACATTCTTGACAGAACATCAGCAATTACATTATCTTTCCCCGCGATGTGTTCTATCATAAGATTGTAAGGCTGTAATATCAAGCCCCACCGGAAAATTCGCTGATTTTTCATTTTAAACTTTTCCAGAAAGGTAAGTGGGTTATGATCAGTATACACTTTAACAAAGTGCGCACCACTTGACACATAGATCTCAAAATGCTGAATGGCAAGTACCAGAGCCAGAGCCTCCTTTTCTATAGTGGAATATCTGCGTTGATGCAGATTTAACTTCTTGGAAAAATAAGCCACAGGTCTGTCTACTCCGAAATTATCTTCTTGCAAGAGTACAGCTCCTACCCCTACATCACAAGCATCAATAGCTAGCTTAAATGGCAGAAAAAAACTGGGAGCTGTTAGGATAGGTTCGCAGGACAAAATGGCCTTAAGTTGTTCAAATGCCATTGTGCAAGAATCTGTCCAAACAAACTTTGTAGACTTCCGTAATAGATCGGTTAAAGGCGAAGCCACTGTAGCAAAATTTGGGACAAACTTTCGGTAGAACCCAGCCATTCCAAGAAATCTCATAAGTTCCTTTTTTGTCTTTGGAGCTGACATCTGAGCTATAGCTTGCACTTTAGCAGCACGAGGTCGAACTTCGCCTCGTCCTACTACATGTCCAAGGTAGGTTATGGAAGCCTTGCCTATCTCACTCTTTGGCAAGTTGATAACAAGACCAGCCTCTTCTAATCTCTCAAAGAAGTGTGTCATATCTTCCATGTGCTGTTCCCAAGTATCAGCATACAACACTACATCATCAATGTAAACTGTACAGTTGGACAAACCTTCTGTGACCCGAGTCATTAACCTCTGGAAAGAAGCAGGAGCATTTTTAACCCCAAAAGGTAACACCTTAAACTGGTATAAGCCATCAGTTGTACAAAAGGCAGAGATTTCCTTTGCCCGTTCTGACAAAGGGACTTGCCAGTATCCTTTCAGAAGGTCAAACTTTGAAACGAACTTGGCTGAACCAATTCGATCAATACAATCCTCTATTCTAGGGATCGGAAAAGAGTCAGACTTCGTTAAAGTGTTTACTTTTCGGTAGTCAACACAAAGTCGAATGGAATCATCAGGTTTTGGAACTACTACTACGGGAGAGCTCCACTCACTCATACTTGGCTCAATGATGTCATGTTGTAACATGTATTTCACCTCCTGTCTAATTTTATCCATCTTGTCAGGATTTACTCTATATGGATGTTGTTTAACTGGAGGAGAAACACCAACCTCTATGTCATGTTCTGTTAAGGATGTTAAACCCGGTGAGTCGCCAAACAGCAAAGAAAATTTCTTCAGAAGAACTGTCACATCATTTTTTTGCTGAGCAGTTAAATGACTCAAAAACGTCTCCTGATCAGCCAATACTGCACTATTTGCCAACTTAAGATCCTTAGGACCCATACAATCCAGTTCATCTGAATCCTTTTTTTTCTCTTGATTCGGGTGACCAACACACACCACTACTGGTGATAGTGCATTCCGTTCATAATATGGCTTAATCAGGTTCACATGGCACAAACGGGTCGACTTTCTCCTGTCTGGGGTAGATATTACATAGTTGACTTCACCGACTTTTTCTTTAATTATGTATGGTCCAGAAAACTTTGCTTGAAGGGGGTCACCTTGGATGGGTAAAAGCAACAACACTTTATCCCCAACTACAAATTCTCTAGAAACAGCTTTTCGATCAAAACGGCTTTTCATCTTTCTTTGGACTTGTTGTAACTGACCATTAGCCAGAGTGCAAGCTGCTTTCAAGCGCTCCTTAAACTCAGAAACGTAATCCAAAACGTTTCTGTCAGGTTCTTTAGCCAGAAATTTCTCTTTAACCAACTTCAAGGGACCCCTCACTTCATGTCCATAGACCAACTCAAATGGACTAAAACCTGTAGATTCACAGACAGAGTCACGGATAGCAAACAATAGAAATGGAACACTCTTGTCCCACTCCCCAGGCTGATCCACACAGTAGGTCCTGATCATGGCCTTAAGAGTCTGATGGTATCGTTCCAAGGCCCCCTGTGACTGTGGATGGTACGCAGATGACTTGAAGTGCTCAATCCCTAACTCTTTCATCACTGCTTGAAAAACCCCGGCCATAAAGTTAGAGCCCTGATCGGACTGGATCTCTCTAGGAAGCCCGAACTGAGTAAAAAACTTAAGAAGGCAATCTAAGATTGTTTTTGAACAAATGTTACGCAAAGCAAAAGCTTCCACATAACGTGTAGCAACATCCATAACTGTTAACAGATATAGGTGTCCACGCTTAGTTTTTGGTAAGGGGCCCACACAATCTATTAGAACACGACTGAATGGTTCTCCAACCACTGGAATAGGAATTAGTGGAGCAGGTGGGATATTTTGATTGGGCTTTCCACCAAGTTGACATGCGTGGCAGGTCTTACAAAATTCCCTGACATCCTTCCAGATTGTGGGCCAATAAAAGTGCCTCATGATCCTAGCCTTGGTCTTATTAATGCCCAAATGCCCTGAAGTGGGAACTTCATGAGCCAATCTCATAATCTCTTCCCTATAGCAAAAGGGAAGGACAATCTGATGATACACCCTCCACTCTTCAGTAGCAGGACACCGAGGATCCCTCCACTTTCTCATTAAAACGCCGTCTTTCACATACAAACTTACAGGTTCTCCTGCTACGTCTTCTAAAGTACCAGCTTTAAACAATTCATCCCTAGCAAATGGATCATTACCCTGTTCCCTAATCAAATCCTCCTTACTGTACTTTTGCTCATCTGTTGCACCCTCAGCAAAGAAAGTTTCAGCAAGCATAACCTCTGGTTCTTCTGGATTTCTCACAGTTTCTGGAGGTTCTTCCTGATTAACCTGAGATTGAGAACGAGTGACAACACAGGTAGGAAAAACTCCAGGAAATTCCCGCTTCAGTGCCTCAGTCTCAGAAGAATATATAGGAGAATGTACAACCAGAGGGGCAACATGAACCTTTTTACCCGCCAAATCATTTCCCAGTACAAATGTGACACCCGGAATGCGGGAGATGGAGGATTGATTAATACCAACATACAAAGCATTACAATAATCAAGTCTGGAGGTCACAAAGGCATGGATGGCCTTCTCTAGATCACCACGGCTGAGAAATGACTTGACTTTGGAGAGCAGACGGAGCTGGAAAAAGCTGGTCTTGACAACAGAACTGATCTGTTTATCAAACTTTAAGTTGGAGTCAAGCTGCACTCCAAGATTTCTGACCACCGGGTTGAAGTGGGGGAGGGGAAAACCAACACTGGCACTGGGAAGGATGTTGCTGCCAGCAACATCCTTCCCAGTGCCAGTGGGTGGTGTCATCAGGTGCACCAAATAAAATGCATTCAGTTTTATCTGTGTTAGTGCTGGGCAGCGCTAATCCAAAAATTAGTTCCGCTATTTCTAAAGCACTTATTGATTTATTTAGGTCCGCAATTTCAAAAGCACTTATGTATTACCAATGCTAGCGGACGCTAATGCTAACACGCTAACCGCCATTTTGAACAGGGCAAATGGCGAAATACTTTTTTTAATCCAGCAGATTTGACCATTTGAACAGGTTAAGCTCAGAAAAACCTTGTGCTATAAAGTCAGTGACTTTATAGCACAAGGTTTTTCTGAGTTTAACCTGATGCCATTTTAAAGAGGGCAATTGGCGAAATACTTTTAAAAATCCAGACGCGTCGCGTAGGCCGCTGAGAAAAATCCATAAATTCACCCTCCATGTTAAAAACTCTTCGTCTGACTCTTCGAAAACAACCAATAAGGCTGCAGAGTAACACACTGGCTGCTAACATAAAGAAACATAAACTTTGCAACAAGAGGAAACAACACACTGGACCAAGTTTACACCACCATGAAAAATTCCTACAGAGCCATCCCCCTCCCCCACATTGGTGCTTCTGACCATATCTGTGTTATGCTAAAGCCAGCATACAGGCCACTGGTGAAAGTCACAAAACCAGTCCGCAAGCAGATACGAGTGTGGCCAGAGGGGTCTTCAGAGGCACTCCAGGACTGTTTTGACACCACAGATTGGAGTATGTTCAAAGAAGCTGCTACCACAAACAACACCACATGTCTCCAGGAGTACTCAGACACTGTATGTTCATACATCACCAAGTGCATTGATGATGTAACCAACCTTAAAACCATCACTGTTCGGGCTAACCAGAAGCCATGGCTGACAGCTGAGGTCCACAGACTCCTGAAAGCCAGGAATGCTGCCTTCAAAGCGGGAGATCAGGTGGGCCTGAGGGCAGCCAGAAACAACCTGGACTGGGGCATCAGAAAGGCAAAGAGGCAGTATTCCGGGAAAATAGCTCACCGTTTCAAGGACAGCAGGGATACACGCAGTCTGTGGCAGGGAATACAGACCATCACAAACTACAAACCATCCCCCCAGACCTGTGACAGCTCAGCCTCTGCGCTGAATGAACTGAATGAGTTCTTTGCTCGGTTCGAGGCAAGTAACAGCACACCAGCACATAAACTCCCCCCCTCTCCTGATGGCCAGGTGCTGACGCTGTCCTCAGACAGCGTAAGGCGATCATTCATCAAGATTAACGCCCGGAAGGCCTCTGGTCCTGACAACATACCTGGTCGTGTGCTGAAGGACTGTGCAGGGGAACTCGCAGCGGTCTTCACGGACATCTTTAACATCTCACTGAGCCAGGCCATCGTCCCCACCTGTTTCAAAGCCACCACCATCATCCCTGTCCCAAAGAAGGCAACGCCCGCATGCCTCAATGACTATCGCCCAGTAGCACTCACCCCCATCCTGATGAAGTGCTTTGAACGGCTAGTCATGAAAAGCATCACATCTGTCCTCCCTGGATCCCTTCCAATTTGCATACCGACCTAATCGCTCAACCGACGATGCCATCTCCTCTGCCCTCCACACAGCTCTCACACATCTGGACACGAAGGACTCTTATGTTAGAATGCTGTTCATCGACTTCAGCTCGGCATTCAACACCATCATCCCCCAACAGCTCATCCTTAAACTGGACAGTCTGGGGCTGAACACCTCAATGTGTAACTGGCTGCTAGACTTCCTGACCGGGAGACCACAGACAGTGCGGGTCGGGAGTAACACATCTAGCACCATCACATTGAACACAGGGGCCCCACAAGGATGTGTGCTGAGCCCCCTTCTATTCACCCTGCTAACACACGACTGCACACCATCGTACAGCTCCAACCACTTCATCAAGTTTGCGGACGACACAACAGTGGTGGGTCTCATCAGCAACAACGATGAGACGGACTACAGGAACGAGGTGAGCCGCCTGGCCTTGTGGTGCGGACACAACAATCTCACTCTCAACGTGGAGAAGACAAAGGAGATTGTTGTGGACTTCAGGAAGAGGGATGCCCAACATGCCCCTCTGACCATCAACAGCACCGCAGTGGAGAGAGTAGACAGCACCAAGTTCCTGGGAGTGCACGTCTCAGAGGACCTGTCCTGGAGCAGGAACACTGCATCACTGGCCAAGAAGGCTCACCAGCGTCTCTACTTTCTCCGCAAGCTGAAAAGGGCTGGAGCTTCAACCCCCATCATGTGCACCTTCTACAGAGGTGCCATAGAAAGTGTCCTGACCAGCTGCATCACTGTGTGGTTTGGTGCATGTACTGCATCCTGCCGCAAGAGCCTCCAGCGCATTGTGAGAGCAGCTGAGAAGATCGTGGGCACCTCCTTGCCCTCACTGCAGGACTTACACAGCAACCGCCTCACTCGGAAAGCCCTCTGCATGGCAGGTGATCCCACACACCCACTACACAGCTGCTTCAGACTGCTGCCATCAGGGAGGAGACTGAGGAGTCTCCAGGCTCGAACCAGCAGACTGAGTGACAGCTCTGTTCATCAGGCAGTCAGGATGCTAAACACTCTGCCTGCTCTGCCTCCCCTCCCATTTGAACTGCCTTAACACTAAAACTTTCTCACACATTACCACACAACACAAAGATTTTAACACTGGACTCTGTGTCATCAAACGGGTTATTCACTAAACTCTCGGTCATGTGCTCATTCAGTTTGCACTACTTCTCATATTTGCACTAATGTTTGTATTACCGTATTCTCCGGTGTATAATACGCACTTTTATTGCTCATTTGAATATCCTGCGTATTATACACCGAAGCGTATTATCTATGGATTTTTTCCCATAATTTTAGACCCATTTTTAGCTCTGATTCGCCGTTTTTCATTTTGGCCAAAAATGGTGCAGTACCAGTTTCGGCCGCTATGGGCGCTAATGCGCCCTGTAGTCTGTTTAGTCAAACTGTTTAAATTCATGCTGAATAGCAAATGTTATTCCAAAATGTTATTCATGAAGGATTTCTCTTCTCAAACCTGCAGTGAAGATTCAGTGACACTGTTTATCTCATTTTAGTTTGAGCTCAGGACAATCTCCTCAGAAGAGACTTTTGTTTTTGTCCTAATTAATAATCAGATGAATAATATCTGTTTTTGCTATTATCATTAACATAGGTCCCATATGTGACGCTTTAATGACGTTGTTTTAACCAAACCAACAGGTTAACAGTGTTGTGTGTAGTGTTAAGATCAGTTTTTATCATAAAATGCTGACATCTGAAACTAACACTTTATCTTTCTGACAATTTGTAATGTTTGATTCAAATTAAAAGTAATAAAAGTATTACTGTCCCTTCAGGAATAACTCCCAAAAAGTTCATTACTGTTTACATTCACTGTTTACATTTATTAATACTGTTTACATTTATTACTACTGTTTACATTTATTACTACTGTTTACATTTATTACTACTGTTTACATTTACACTACTTTTATATCTACACTACTGCTGATACATATACAGTATTCTCTGACTAGCCTTATTTAAGGATGCCCAATGTGCCTTATGTGCCTTACTGCATATGCCACTTTGCCTCTATACCAACATCAACTACCTCATACATATACTGTGTACATTAACTCATATGCTGCTTTGCCACTCTTTGCAAATGTCAATGCTAGAACCTTCAGTTTATTTTATAGATATACTTTTTATACTACTATGCAAAAACTCAGGACAGTATTACACTTTTATTATTTCATTTTATGCTTATGTTCATTAAATGTTTAGTGTTTTAGTGTTGGTGTAAATTTTCATACTTTTATACTACTATGCAAAAACTCAGGACAGTGTTACACTTTTACTATTTTATGCTTATGTTTATTAAATGTTTCAGTGTTTTAGTGTTTAAATGGTTACTGTTGCACCGAGGGACTGAGAGAAACGCAATTTCAATCCTGTGTATGTCCTGTACATATTGCAGTTCTGACAATAAAGTTGACTTTGACTTCGACTATATTTGTCTGGCAGTGCTTTGAGAAGTGTGGAGACTTGCTGGGAGCAAGTGTGGAAGCTGGACACAAGATTTGGCTTGTGATTCAAGTAAAAAGCTGGTGTAGGAAAGAGCACCAGAAGTCAGCTGAGGTTTGTATGGACATGCTGAAGATACACTTAAGGTAGCAAACCGAGTGTTGATTGATAGCTGCTGAGCTGTGTGTTGTACTGACACAGGGAGATCTCCACCCTCTCTGCTTGTTAGTGAGTTTGCTCCAGGGGGAGTAGTAGCTGAGCTGTTTGAGCTCTTGAAGTGACTGACTGTTTTAAAGTCGAGTTCTGTGTAGGTTAAGACATCTTAAGTGCTGACTGAAGCTTGGGCTTTCACTTTGGAGGTGTGTACCTGTGTTTATGCCTGTGGGGGCTTAATTGAACATGAACATGACTGGCTCAGTTTCCGGCAGCTTAGGAACAAATGCACAACCCTAATTAGAAATGCAAAATCAAATTATTACCTGGACGAATCCACCAAAAATCTAAATGATCCAAAAAGGTTTTGGCAAACAGTAAAATCAAATTCTGGTCAGACAACATCCACTGATTTACCCAGCTCCATCATGACCAGCACAGGTATTCTGTCAGACAAATTGTCAATTCTGAACTGTTTTAATGAACACTTTATATCCTCTGGCTCCCTGTTTGAATCTACACATCCTGAAATGTTATCTGCTGACCAAACTGATGCAAATCCACCCCCAGCTCCACATGTGCTGGACAAACAGGTCACAAATCGCTTTGACTTCGAATCAGTATCTCCCGCTGAAGTTCTAAATGCTCTAAAAACTCTCGACACACGCAAAGCAGCAGGACCTGACAACATAGAACCACTTTTCCTAAAACTAGCTGCAGATTTCATTGCTGAACCTCTTTCCCATATTTTCAATCTCAGTCTCAACACAAATAAAATACCCAAAATCTGGAAATCAGCTTTTGTTCTCCCTCTGCTAAAAGGGGGTGAACCAACAAATGTCAACAACTACAGACCAATTTCAAAATTATGCATTCTTGCCAAACTGTTTGAAAGACTTGTCTGTGATCAGCTAACTGATTTCCTACAAGCAAACCATATTCTATCACAATTCCAGTCAGGATTCAGAAAACAACACAGCACCGTCACTACAGTTCTCAAAGTATTAAATGACATCATACATGCCCTGGACTGCAAACAATTCTGTGTTGCCCTATTTATAGACCTGTCCAAGGCATTTGATACAGTTGATCATAGACTATTGACAAACATCCTGGAACACTCTGGTCTATCAAAACTTGCAGTCTCCTGGTTCACCAACTACCTAACTGACAGAACGCAGTCTGTTCATGTAGCCGGATCCTCCTCTACTTTCTTAGATGTTGTGAAAGGGGTGCCACAGGGTTCTGTCTTGGGTCCCATTCTTTTCTCTCTATACATCAACGATCTTTGCAGTGATCTGTCAAATGCTTCCCACCATTATTACGCAGATGACACCATCATCTATTGCTGTTCTTCCTCCCTCAGCCAAGCTTTCACCTCTCTTCAGGATGCTTTTAATATTATTCAGTCACGGCTGCAAAAACTTAGACTGGTCCTAAATGCCGACAAAAGCAAGTTCATGGTTCTTGCCAACAGAAAGCTGCAACCAGAGAACCCACCTCAAATTGGAACCCAAGAGGGAAAACAAATAGAAATGGTCTCCACCTACAAATATCTAGGTTTCAACATTGACACTGAACTGTCTTTTAAAACCCACATCTCCAAAATGGCCACTAAACTCAAACTGAAGCTAGGTTTCTTCTTCAGAAACAAATCCTGCTTCTCATGCAAAGCCAGGAGAACATTAGTAGCTGCAACATTCATGCCAATACTAGATTATGGTGATGTGCTGTACATGAGTGCTGCATCAAAATACCTACAGTCCTTAGACTCCATTTACCACGGTGCCCTTCGGTTCATTACTGACTCCAGTTATCGCACACATCACTGTGAACTTTACGTTAAATCTGGCTGGTCATCTCTCAGCACTCGCAGATACACTCACTGGATATCCTTCATCTACAAGACCCTCCTAAACCTAGTCCCATCATACCTCACCTCCTTAATGTTTGTATTACATCACTGCCTATAATCATAATACTGTTTACATTCTCTGTTTACATTTATTAATACTGTTTACTTTTATTACTACTGCTTACATGTAATTACTACTGTTTACATTTACACTACTCTAATATCTACACCACTGCTGATACATATACAGTGTGCTCTGAACGGTCTTATTTAGGGATGCCCAATGTGCCTTACTGCATATGCCACTTTTTGCCTCTATAACAACATCAACTACTACCTCATACATATACTGTGTACATTAACTCATACGCTGCTTTGCCACTTTGCAAATGTCAATGCTAGAAACCTTTAGTTTATTTTAGTTATACTTTTTATACTCTTTTTTTATACTAGTATGCAAAAACTCAGGCCAGTATTATGTTCATTAAATGTTTAATGTTTTAGTTTTAGAGTTGGTGTAAATTTTCATACTCTTATACCACTATGCAAAAAAACTCAGGACAGTGTTAGTTTTACTATTTTATGCTTATGTCTATTATTATATGTTTCAGTGTTTCAATGTTTAGATGTTTACTGTTGCACCGAGGGACTGAGAGAAACGCAATTTCGGTCCTGTGTATGTCCTGTACAGTACATATTGCAGATCTGACAATAAAGTTGACTTTGACTTTGACTTTGACTTTAATACAAACATCACACAGTCATTACTCCCTGCGCTCTAACGATTTAGTCCTCCTGTCAGTTCCTCCTGTCAGAACTGAACTAGGAAAAAGAGCATTCAGCTTCGCCGTCCCCTCAGCCTGGAACAACTTACAGAAAGATCTGAAACTATCAACATTCATCTCTCCTGGATCCTTTATGTCAACCGTAGTAGAAAATGTCATCAAGAAACTTGACCATTGCAGATGTTTCTAACCATTACTTATCCAATATACATGTCATTGTTGATTTTTTTAACTTTATTTACCCAACCGAGGTCTGTCTGCTTGTTTTGTATATAATGTATATAGAAATCTGTCATATCCTGTTGGTTTTGAACTGTCAACATCTGTTTACTGTGATTGTAGTTTTCTTTATTTTCTTTTTGATAAGTGCAAATGCCTATTGCCAATGTGACGTGTGCTGCTGACCACTTGACCAGGTCACCCTTGTAAAAGAGATCTCGATCTCAACGGGCTCTACCTGGTTAAATAAAGGTGATTGATTGATTGATTGATTGATTGAATTGAGTTTATTATAGGTGACACTGAGGGTAGTGTTTGTACAGTTGTCCAGGAAGAGGACAGCTGGGGACAACAGTAAGGGAACTGTTGTTGTTTTTTTCTCTTTCTATTTTTGTTGTACTTTTGACTGTGTGAGTGCTGGTAGTCCAGTTTTTGTATTTTGTTTGTTTAGGGACTTTTGGTAAGGTAGATCGGCGCTTGGGGAGACACGACGGCCCCGTATTGGGGTTGAGTCTGCCTGGGTGGCATTTTATTCTGTTTGGCCAAACTCACCAGTTCACCATTTGTTTGAACTTTTTCTTAATTTTCTTTTCCTTTGGACGCTGAGCCAGAAGAAGACGCTCCGAGCCTGGTGAGAGAAGCCAGGGAGGACCTCGCCTGCTTGGAAGCGCTTAATTTTAGTTAAATATATATTTTTTAAACTTCTTCTGTGTCCAGTGTCCCATTCAATATGTTTTGGCTGTTTCCAGTCGTAACAGACACCTTTGTAAAATGCCGGGAGAGAGAGACAACCTGTACGCTCGAGTATGACGTCTCAACCGTCTGCGAACACTAGGCTCGCAGAGTACACACAGTATGCCCGAGTATGTGGGGGCCTTAACAGGTAGAATTGTGTCCTTGCACACTGATTTCCAGCACAATGTGGTGTTTATAGATAGTTCCTGTCAAAGTCACGAGCTTCACCGTGCACATTTCTGTCTTTGCAGGGCCTGAAGCCGTGGAGGCTCAGTGTCAGAGGCTGGAGGTGAGGAGTGGAGACGGCAGCAGGCTCCTGTTCACTGCAGATGAGGAGGAAGTCACAATGACAACAGAAAAGTTCACAGTCACAGGTGAACGAGCACAGTGACTCAGCAGGAAGCACTGCTGGGGTTTCCTTTAACAATAATACAGTTTGATTTGCGCGGACTCGCTCTTTGGCAGTTTTTCTAAAGTAAGAGTGGACATGACACACAATTGAATGATTGATGGATGAGCCACACGAGCGACATGGAATATTAAATTTAATTATTTTAAATGATTTAGCACCTTCTGCACCTGTGTGCAGCCCACCGGTGCAGGGAGAAGCTCCCTCCTGCAGCCTGTCATGATCTCTACTCTCTGCCACCTGCGGCTCTCTGCCACGCCCACATTTCTCCTCCGGCTGAAGCAGCCTCATGAAGGGTTAACCCTTTGCTGTCCTGCTGTGCTTATCTTCTCTACAATTTAAATTTAAATATTTTAAATAAACTATCATTTATTTAAAATATTACAGTATTTGAGTTTAAATTGTTTACACAAGAGGGAGATTGGGAGTGAAACTTGAACTACTGTATCCCTACTTCACGGTTTTTCACTTATCGCGGGGGTGTGGTCCCCTAAACCCCGTGATAAACGAGACTGCTGTACATCTGCTTCAGGTTCTGACACAATATGATTTGTGTTCTTTTATTTCACACCTTTAAGAAATGGGATGTTTTTAGTTAGAGTTGTTGTATATGAAAAATTGATCATCACAATTTTTGAAAAGGATTGCAAAAATTTCCAGATAAAACCTGCGTTCCAGTAAAAGTCCAACACTTCTCGAAGAAAAATACATCATCGGCTGTTGTCTCATCAGCCATTGTGAACCGAGGTGACTCTGAAAATAAATCTTTGTACATGCAAATCTATTGTAATTAATAATTTGTCACATTGTTTTCTCAAAGTGTCTTTAAAATCCATTCAGTGTTTCAGGAGATATTTTGCTAACAAACGGTGTTGACTTATGCTAAAGTTTTAAACAAAGACTTTGCTTGTTTTGATAGAACTTGAAGTACGGTAACTCCTCAGCTTTTATCACACCAACTTTTAGTTCAGTATCTATAAAATAGACTGGGTTTTCGCTATTCTTCTTCTTGCTATGGTGGCCATCTTGAGTTGGGTTGTCTCCAAAGGTAAATTGGTTATAGATTTTACATCTGATTAATAATTTCTGGTGTTTTCATTAAAATACATCCAGCACTTCAGGAAATACTTTGCTAACAGACAGAGAAACACACAGGCAGTTGCGCTACTGCCCAGCATTATGAAAGGCAGACATTTTTTATCTTGTCGTCAGATGAACAGCCCCAGTCGATTTAGATTGTGATCAAAACATTGAGACCCATGGAGAGAGAAGAGCATCGTGATGAGGAACAAAAAGAGAGTGATGAAAATGTGGGTTTATTCCAGCAGATGGTGGGATAAACTCAACAACAATGCTGTTTTCTTGATTCTGTGCAGCTCTATTTTACCATAGGTCTACATGACTTAATTGCTCTAGATCATGGGCGTTCATTCGTGGTCCTCTGGGGCCACTATCCTGCATGTTTCAGATGTTTTTGCACTCCAACACACCTGAGTTGAGTCAATGGGTAATGAATAGACTTCTGCAGAACATGCAGGGGTGATTTAACCTTTGAATCAGGTGTGTTGGATTAGAGAAACAAGTAAAACATGTAGGATATCGTAGTTTTCTGACTATAAGGTACACCGGATTATAAGGCGCATTAAGTGAAATAAGTTCATTTTGACAGATGTTTGAGGGCCGTGTACCACATAAAATCGGTTCAAGGTAGTATTGTAGTACTCGAGACACGTCTTGGTCTTGAGACAGGTCTCAAGACCACTTTTTGATGGTCTTGGTCTTGTCTCAGACTCGACCGCATTTGGTCTTGGTCTTGTCTCGGTCTCGGACATTGAGGACTCAGATTTTTATTTCAAGACCAGTCAAGACCACAACTGTGGAAATATCACTAAATTGCCAGAAGATTGCCCAGTTTATTTGTTAACATCCTTGCTCTTACTGGATGCAAAACGTACTGGTTCAAATCCGGGCGATAACATGACTCATTGTTAAATACAAGTTCCCTTATCAGTCAGTCACTCGGTGCAACACTATTGCTATGGGAAATTGCACCCCCACGCGATTACCTGAAGGAATACATTCACGCCTTTACGGCAGGGGGCGTCAGCGTCACCCCAGAGACCCCGCCCTCTGGGTACTTAAGACGCGGACGCCCATCCTACTTTCTCTTTTTGCCCTTCACCTCGCTAAAACCTGAACTTCGTGGGACTTCTCTGTTGTCACATCGCTCGACTAGAGGTGAGCTTGCTCCCTGCGCTGAGCGTACAGAGAAATTTCCTGCGTGTTGCTGGGCTGGCGAAAGCTAGTCCAGCGTTTTCTACTTAACCTCGAAGCTTTTCTTCTCTCTCCGCAGCTGCTTCGCTGCTGTAACTACGTCACAACGCTCCCTGCTAACAAGTAGCAGGCTAGCCAGCGAAAGTGACGCGACGGAGGGACATCTTCGAACAAAGGAAAATTAGGAACAACCTCGACGCTTCTCGGACATGGCCCCCGAGAAGGGAAAACGGAAGACAAAGATTCCGAAGAAAACCAGCAGGATGGCGAGCCCTTGCTCGCACCCCTGCCCCAGCGGCTGCGGCTATTCCCTGTTGGCGACGGACACCCACAAGGCCTGTCCCGTCTGCCTGGGTATTCTGCACGCGAGAACAGCGCTGGAATCCCCCGACTCCTGCCCACACTGCTGCCGGATGCCGGCAGTCGTGAGAAAGTGCCGTGCGGACGCACTGGCCAAAGCCAGGAAAAGGCTGCGGTGCAGGAGGCCGTAGGCCCAACAGAACCACTCGCTCCTGAACCGGAGCTCGAGAACACAGACCTGGAATGCAGCGGTCAGGTCGGGAGAGAGAGCGGTTTGGACACGTCGGTCCCGGTCGAAGACTCGATGCCCGAAGTGTCTGACTAGGACGTCGAGTACGGTTACGAGGGGGAAAGTGTGGATTCCTAGAACCTGGCACAAG
>JBBPBX010012343.1:38378-54224 GCA_038048925.1 Garcialebias charrua | reverse complement strand
ATCAAAACTGAACTGAACGTGAATATATGCGCATCCAGGTACATATCCACGCAAGCTCCCGAGCAGGCGTACGCACGTTTCTGTGGTTCTTGTTCCTTTGGCGACACTTACAGGTGTTTCAGAGAAACTGAAGCCCCACAGTCTGTGGTTGACTTTAAAGCGGCTTGAAGACCTTTCTTTTCAACCGAGCATACTTTACTCCTCATGATTCTACTTTTGATCTTAGCTGATACTGTTGTTGATTTTAATTGTTTTATTATTTGTCTTATTGACATTCAAATATGTTGCACCTTGTAGCACTTTGAGATTTCCATTAATGAAAAGTGCGTTATAAATTGAATTCATTATTATTATTATTATTATTATTATTATTATTATTATTAACTGTTCATGATGTGAAAATGATTAATATTCCCTCCAAACACACGATTAACAAGTATTACATCCACATGACGCAGTGAAATAAAGGACGCGCAAAGTTGTGCCAAAAATAAATTTAACAGGAACGGATTCATTCAGCCTTACTGGAGAATAAATAGTGTAACACGCAGAGCATTTATTTAGAAACAGATATAATTTTCTGATCTAGGATATGGCTTATCAGCCGTTTTCAGAAATAATCATTTTTCAGTTTGGCACTGCTGCTGCGCTCTGGGGAGCCGTGCATCACGCGTGCATACAGAAGCAGCGGTCAAACTGTTCCACAGAGGGAGCTGCAGGTCGATCGGGACTGTGCAGTCCAGTCCACACAAAGCCGGATCATGTCCAATGGAATGTCTCATCCATATGATTCCAAAGGCTGAGTGGTCGCGCTTGGAGCGCGCCGCGCGCACCCTCACCGGTGTCGACACGGCAGCTGGAGGTGTTTCATTATCTGCGTTTATTGTAGATTTCTCCAAAATGACACGTGAAAGTACACCTTATATAACTTGTAGGAGAGTAAAAGCTTCACAGACAGACTGCGCACAGGGCTGCGGACTGATGTCATGAAATGTCTCCACCAAGACGCACAGACTCGTTTCTTCACATCATCTACATAAACAAAGATCTATGTTCTAGCAAACATCCAAGTAAGTTCCTCTGTGTTTACAGTAATAATGGTAATAAACTCGTGCGCAAAGTTAATATTTCCACACAGAATGAATGAATGAGCCGGTTCGCGCACCACAGCAGGGTGCGCGCGCACACAAATACCGACAATCACTCGTTCTTTGCATGATGAACACATTTTATTACTATTCTTACTTAGGATGTTTGTCCTCACTCATATTATATTATATTCATTATTTTCCCGAATCTAGAAATCATTTCTGATCGCGCAGGGATCAAACAAACATGTCCTTCACACATGCAGGAAGTAATTTGCATCTGTTTAACATATGTAAATGTAGGCGTGTCAGGGGAGGTGTCTCACGTGCGCTCAGTTCCACGTCAATTGTGATGTACAAAAGGAATGTGCGTGGATTCAGGTGTACGCTCAGTTTGATACATCCGGATCCTTTTGTGCGTGCACACATTTCTGGGTTTGACCGTACGTCACTTTTCAGTGAGGAATCCACGCAAGTCTTTGATACATGAGGCCCCAGGTTTATATATGTAGTGGAGGTTTTATATTTATTTATTTATCACCAGGAGCTGTCTATTAAAATGAGTTATAACCGTGACACGATAGTGTGGACTGGTTTCACAGAGAGATCTATCAGATGTGCCATGAAGACGGTCGGATCGCCTCTCGGGTTGCAGTGCGTGCTCCCGACACAGGGGGAACAGATTCTCAGCTGCGTGAAGCTGACACCCCAACCACGTCAAAAATTAAAGCAAATAGTATGAATGGTTAGTGCTCCATTAGTGCTGGTTTGACGTGGGTGGGGTGTCAGCTTCACGCAGCTCAGGTTCTCACGGAGGAACAGTAATTCGCACAGCACCGGGAGTTCATTTCCGGTTCCGCCATAAGATCCCATGTTGAATTAACAAAATAAAAGCTTTTCTTTAGTTTAACCAAAAAACAAAACGTATCCCTTTTTTTATTTTTGCAATTGCCGTTTTTCTAATTTCGTTTTAAAAACGGAAAAACAGAAAAAACGTTTAAAAACAGTTTTGTAATTTCGTTTTAAAACAAAAAAACGGAATAACCAAAGCTTGTTTCATTTTTCGATTTTGTTTTGAAACGGAAAAACCAAAGAACGAACCATACACGGATTGTAAATGAGTCCTCGAGGCTCAATGGGATTAACCTGCCTAAATAAAGGTATAATGAATAAAATATTAAAATAGAACTTAGGAAAATTATGATTAAAAATACATAAATAAGATGCTCCTGCATATAAACTGCGGGGTATAAATTGTGAGAAAAAAGTAGCGGTTTGTACACCAGCAATTACAATAATTATTTAAAAGTTTCACCAGGAGAACCTCAGTGAACATTTGATCAGTCAGGCTTCTAATCCGTGGGTTGGAGGCTGGACTGAGTTTGAGGAAGTGGCTGCCGCGAGGGAACAAACACCGAAGGACTTTACAAGATTAACACGGTAAAAACAATTATTTGTATTTAAAATTACAGCAAACATGTGTCTTAAGCCGAACTATTCCTTAATAATTTCACGTTGTTGTCAAAACGGCAGGATTTAAAAAAGTAGTTTCGCCACGTGCACGCGCGCGCCCGCGCGCGCACGTGAGCCGTCTTTATTTCTATAATGTAGCTAAATAAACGCTTTAAAAAATATATTTCATATCTGACGTTATATCAAGAGGGTGCTTGAGCTTAACAGTTCCTTAATAATTTCACGTTGTGGTCAAATCAGCTGGATTTAACAAAGTAGGTCGACACGTGCACATCACATGCACGCGCGGGTGGGGTCGATCGGCGTTCTTTCTTTTAAATGTAGCTAAATAAAAGCTTAAAAAATATATTTCATAGCTGGCTTTATACCACGAGGGTTCCTCAGGTTAACAAGTCCTTAATGTCACGTTGTGGTCAAATCTGCTGGATTTAAATTGATTTGTTTTGACTAATTCCAAACCTATCACATGTGCTACGAAAATAAATTATTAAAAAATCGAATTTTAATTCAAATAACTCCAACAGCTTACAGTATGCACATAAACATGTAGTGATTACACTCTGTTGGTTTGAAAAATATCTGTTTTGTGGTTTCTGAGATATAAGATATAATGTGTTAAATACTAGTAGAAAAAAAACAAGCCAGGTCGACACACTTATGTCTATAAAAAAATCGAATTTTAATTCAAATAACTTCAACAGCTTACAGTGTGTATATAAACATGTAGTGATTACACTGTGTTGGTTTGAAAAATATCTGCTTTGTGGTTTCTGATATATTTGATATATGTATATATATCTTATAAAATATATCTACATATAAAACTGTTTCTAGACTGAATTACCGGTAACCATGTTTTTCTTTTTTTACAGTTAAGACGAAGAAGTCAACACCAGAATTTATCAACTTTTGTCTTCTGGAGGAAGCACATGAGACAACAAGAAAAAAATCATTTAGGTGTATGCAGTATTTATTTTTGTGCTTTTTTCACTTCTTAGTTTTCATAATAAACTTTTTTTTCTTAAGTGGTCTCATTGAACAATAATTTCCTAAACATATTTTACAATGTTAAGTGTGTACAGTATAGTGTTTGTTTAAAAACATACTGGAAGTTAAGAATATTTTCCATTTGCATTTGACCTTTAAAGAATCATAAGAAAAAAGATTATTAGATTTGAACAGCCATCCATCCATCCTTCCTGATGTCGTGTCATGGGTAGTGCAGCAGCTTTTCCAAGGATGCACAGACGTCAAATACGTCAACATCAACCCATCCATCCATCCATCCTTCCTGATGTCGGGTCGTGGTGCAGCAGCTTTTCCAAGGATGCACAGACGTCGCCATCAACACCGATGAAGCTGTTCTTGGATGCCTAAACGAGTTTCCTGATCAACAAACATTTAATTATTAATACTTTGTTTTTACGTTTAAAGAAACATGCTTTTAATGTTTAACGGACAGTTTAAACCAAATTATCCTTTTGCATTTGACTTTGAATTATCCCTGACAAAATATTACCGTTTAAATTTAATGAAATACAAACATTTAATATTACAGGGCCAATTCAAACCTAATTAATTCCTAATCTGTACCTTACTGTAAAAATAGTTTAACTGATTACAGGGCAGTGCGATTGATGTGTTAAGCAATGTTAACAGGATCCTTGTGCATATATGAGAATAATCTTTATTATAAAGAAACAAAATGGAAAACACATGGGTTTAAAACAAGCTGAAAAGTCTATAAAGTAATATTAGAGCATTAAATAGCTCAAGGGACATTACCGCCAACAGGTGGTGAGACAAGGTCTTGCAGGGTGTTCTTCTTCTAACGTTTAGTGGTGGCTAGTAAATAGCTTGAGGTAACACTACCGCCACCACGTGGTAGGACGAGTGAGATTCTACACCCCGCCCACAGAAGGGCTGCAGTAGTGAATGGAAACAAAACCTACATGTGAGCCGAGCCGAACTGAACCAGACCGGACCAGACTGAGCCGCTCTGGGCCGGTAAGTGGAAAAGGGGCATTAGTCTGCTGGTTCGAGCCTGGAGACTCCTCAGTCTCCTCCCTGATGGCAGCAGGCTGAAGCAGCTGTGTAGTGGGTGTGTGGGATCACCTGCCATGCAGAGGGCTTTCCGAGTGAGGCGGTTGCTGTGTAAGTCCTGTAGTGAGGGGAAGGAGGTGCCGACAATCTTCTCAGCTGCTCTCACGATGCGCTGGAGGCTCTTGCGGCAGGATGCAGTACATGCACCAAACCACACCGTGATGCAGCTGGTCAGGACACTTTCTATGGCACCCCTGTAGAAGGTGCACATGATGGTGGTTGGTGCTCTAGCTCTTTTCAGCTTGCGGAGAAAGTAGAGGTGCTGGTGAGCCTTCTTGACCAGTGATGCAGTGTTCCTGCTCCAGGACAGGTCCTCTGAGACGTGCACTCCCAGGAACTTGGTGCTGTCCACTCTCTCCACTGTGGTGCTGTTGATGGTCAGAGGGGCATGTTGGGCATCCCTCTTCCTGAAGTCCACAACAATCTCCTTTGTCTTCTCCACGTTGAGAGTGAGATTGTTGTGTCCGCACCACAAGGCCAGGCGGCTCACCTCGTTCCTGTAGTCCGTCTCATCGTTGTTGCTGATGAGACCCACCACTGTTGTGTCGTCCGCAAACTTGATGAAGTGGTTGGAGCTGTATGATGGTGTGCAGTCGTGTGTTAGCAGGGTGAATAGAAGGGGCTCAGCACACATCCTTGTGGGGCCCCTGTATTCAATGTGATGGTGCTGGATGTGTTACTCCCGACCCGTACTGCCTGTGGTCTCCCGGTCAGGAAGTCTAGCAGCCAGTTACACATTGAGGTGTTCAGCCCCAGACTGTCCAGTTTAAGGATGAGCTGTTGGGGGATGATGGTGTTGAATGCCGAGCTGAAGTCGATGAACAACATTCTAACAAAGGAGTCTTTCGTGTCCAGATGTGTGAGAGCTGTGTGGAGGGCAGAGGAGATGGCATCGTCGGTTGAGCGATTAGGCCGATATGCAAATTGGAAGGGATCCAAGGAGGCAGGGAGGACAGATGTGATGCTTTTCATGACTAGCCGTTCGAAGCACTTCATCAGGATCGGGGTGAGTGCTACTGGACGATAGTCATTGAGGCAGGAGGGCGTTACCTTCTTTGGGACAGGGATGATAGTGGTGGCTTTGAAACAGGTGGGGACGATGGCCTGACTCAGCGAGATGTTAAAGATGTCCGTGAAGACTGCTGCAAGTTCCCCCCTCTGATAAGACTCCACTTGTCAAAGGGCCCAATGTTCGACCTCGAGTGTCTGCCTCTTTTGAGCTGGACGTCATGTGAGAGAGTGGTGGCGCTGCTGTGGGCATCTTCCTGTTTTCTCCTCTGATCATATCTGCTCTGGATCCTCTCCAGGGCCCCGCCGAACAGACCTGACGGCTCTATGGCATGGTGGAGGAACGAGGAACGCTGGTTCTCAGGGAGCTCAGTTAGTGTGAGCCATAAATGGCGTTGTACAATCACCATTTCAGCCATACACTTCCCTTGGGCGATGGCTGCTGTACCGGTGAGGCAGAGGATGAAGTCTGCTGCTCTGCATGCTTCGTCCAATATTTCAGCTGCCTTTTTCTTTGACGTGGTCTGCTGCAGCTCCTGTAGCTTCTCGGCCTGATAGGCTTGCAGCATTGAGGCGGTGTTGAGAGCACAAGCCGCAAGTCCTTGAGCGCGGTAGCTCTTTTCAAGTTGAAGAGCTGACATGCGGCACAGCTTGCTGGGTAGCGTGGGCTTCGAGCTTGACGTCTTTGGGGCCAAGTGTGCGGCCAAAGTCTCATCCATCTGCAGGATGTTGGCCAGGCCCGCTGACTCCATGCCCTCGCTGTCGAGGAACTGGGAGAGTGGCAGTGTCAAGGGCACCTTCGGTTCTGTCCATGAGCGTGTTAGCTCTTTTAGAAAGTCCGGGAAGACAGGCATCCTGTGTCTCACAGTGGCCTGTTGCTTGGCGAAAAAGTAGTTCCCCGTCAACCTCGTTAACTATTGTCGAGGTGGGGGTTCTGGCCAAGTTAAGTTCAGCGACTTTGCAACTCTGCGGCACAGCTCAAACAAAGCAGGAGTGGACCCATCTGACTCCGCTTGTGCAGCTGCTGTTCCCTGGGAGAAGTCTTCTGCATCTCCCTCCTCCTCGTTGTCCGCCTCGTCGTCCGTTATCTCACTGGAGGCTGTCAGCGACATGTAAGGTATGAACTGCTGCGAGGACCTTCTCATATCTGCAGGTGATTGGCTCTGCTTGAACCACTTTTGTGACGTCAGAGTGTACAAGACACGTCAGAGTGAACAGTCCTTGACCAATAAAAAAATTAAGGTGCAATACCTCTGTTCAACCCATAGGGTTACCGTAAACACGTTTTTAGACCAAATATTGCCGATTTAAACTAATACGCACAAATATGTGAAGATTAACACAGCCATAGTGCTGTACAATATTTTAGACACATTCTAGGGAGTTTATCAGCTAAAAAAAGTTAATTTGGAGTTTAGTTCCTCTTTAATGTATTTTTAGTTGATGTTTTTCTTAGTTCATATCTTAGATCTTGTTTTGGTTTTTCTTTTACATTTTAGTGTTGGATGTAACTGGGACCCTGTGTACATAATTTTGTTCCACCACATGTACTGTGAATGACAAATAAAAATCTTGAATCCTTGAATAAAGCTAGGCTGTATTATTTAGCATTCTCTTGCCTGGACAACAACAGGAGAAAGTAAATCTATCATTTGATTAAAATGACCACACAGTTTAGAAAAGCAGGTTTAAAAAACATAACATTTCCATTGTTAATGATATTTGACAAACATTAATTGGCCTGAATAACAATAAACTCTTTGCTAGTTGTATTAGGGGATTTTTAATTCCTCCTCTTTTTTCTTGCAGATGTGTGGGCAACAACATCATCCTGCTGACGAAGGCTTTCAGAAAAAAGTTCATCATCCCTGACTTTGAAAAGTTTACAGAGCGGATCAATAAGATGTATGAGAGCGCACACCAACAAGAGGGAGGATGTGTAAGTAAGAGACGCACACTTTCTGCATGCTCCTTGCAGCGCACTCACACGTGTTTATGTTTTTATTTATTCAGGTAGCTAATTACATTCCACAGCTGGCAAAGTTCAGCCCCGAGCTCTGGGGTGTGTCTCTGTGCACAATTGATGGGCAGAGGTGAGCAGTGATTGATCTGTGCTATCTGCTGCGCCCTTTGTACAGCCTTACGTCTGTTCTCACTTTCTGTGCCTCCCCTTTGTTGTGCAGACACTCGGTGGGTGACACCAAGGTTCCCTTCTGCCTGCAGTCGTGTGTGAAGCCTCTGGAATACGCCATCGCCGTGCACGAGCTTGGCAGTGAACACATTCACAGCTTTGTGGGCAAGGAGCCCAGTGGATTCAAGTTCAACAAACTGTCACTAAATGAAGAAGGCGAGTGATTTACGTAACCACCACCAGTTATCTGACGTATACAAGCTTTTAAACCTAAGCCTCAAATTTCCACCTGGCATTTTTTACGTGTTTTTCACTAGAAAATATGAAGAAAATGTCCTATGGCCAAGTGCTTCAGCACATTTGTTCAGAATATTTAGAACTTTCAATATCTGGCATTATTTTACATTATACTTGTTACAAAACAACTATTAAAACTGTTTAACATCAAGAAAAAACAAAAAGAGAAATTAGATTTTAGAGATTTTATGCAAATAAAACACTGCATTTGAACATGAAGTACAGATTTTGCATCAAAAATTAACAATTTCAACACTATAGAACATATTTACAAAGTTTTTTTTATTCTCACTTATTTTTACAAATAAGAAACTGACTAACAATTCAAATTATTTACAGGCGAATTTCCCCTCCCTACATTTCTCCTTATTATCTTCTACACAAACAAAGTACAAACTGATGAATATTATATCTTATAGACTTGATATACTATTCCAAAAACCAAATAAAATATAAAAAATAAAATAAAACTATATCCTATTATGTGTACCCAGTATAAAACTATTATCCACGAAGTGATACTGTGTGTTTACTTCACTTGACCCTACAAGAGCCTGTTGGTGCTCGCCAGGCTTGTAAATCAGAATATGTTCTTAATGTTTATTTCTGGTTAAATGAAGGTGAAATGAAAAATGAAAATGAAATATGATCAGAATAATTTTAACAGCAGTGTCCAAACACCTCACAGTTGCTAACTCAGAGGTTTGTCAGTCGGCTGAGCACGTCCTTACATTTGTTTACACGTTTGTGTGTGAAGTAGCTGCTCCGTTAGTGGTTTTCAGAGTGGTCCTGTTGTTCAGCAGTAAGTCTCACCCAGTGGATTGTTATAAATTATGGAGTCAGTCAATGTCTGCCTGTTAAAACAAAACTGACTAAAAGTTTCACCTCAAACAAGAAATAAAGGAAACGGGACCATCGTAAAACCAAGCATGCGTACAAGACCACCGCGGTTCTGCCCACAAATGTCAATTGACAGAATTACCAGTAGACAGGCCATTCCTTTGGCTTTATTCTTCTTTAATCTCCTCTCTGTGTGCAAACCTCATCTACACTGAAATGTTTTCAAATCTGGATCAGGGTCTCTACTAACCTTTGTTTTCAGCATGCTGTGGACAGAGCCAGAATTGTAATAGAACCAAAAGTTTTGCCCGTAAATGTTGAGCTAATCATTTTACCCCCTCACCTTTGTAGCCATGTGCCAGTTTGGTTTATTAGCTAATGGTAAATAGACGCCCCCCACAGGAAATATATCTCTACTGTCAGGGGGTTATTGCCTTTATGGTTCGAGGCAAAGCAGAGACACTTTAATTGATTAATTTATTTATTTGTGCAGATAAACCACACAACCCTATGGTGAATGCTGGAGCTATCGTCATCAGTTCTTTGATTAAGGTAAAGAAGAAAGAAAGAAAGAAAGAAAAGGCCAATCACATCTAATTTCTATTATGCAGATATTTATATTTTACAACACTCACTAGACTATTCAGCCATCATTAATGACTCGAGTAAAAAAAACTAAAGATTTTCGGAAACAGCTGATCAGGTTTTTCGGAAACAGCTGATCAGGTTTAAAAAATATATTTTTATGTTTAGATTCAAAGCTGTTTGTGGCACATTTTATTCTATTTTAATAAGTTCTACTACAATTAATTTCAATACAGGAACTTTTAGTACTTATAGGCTTATTAAATGTAGCTCCTTGTGAAACATTATGTTCCCATTATTGTCAGTTTTTGTGTTAATGTAATGAAATGTTTTGGTGAAACACACACAGACACACGTGACTTGTTCTTGTATTTGGCCTGTAGATAAACTCGTTCAGAAAACTGTATTAAAGCTGTTTTGAAACGTCGGAGCTGAAGCACACATGGTTGAAGCTGAGCAAAGAGCCTGAACTTTTCCTTGGATGAATATTTCTCAAGTTTTCTGAACTACAAAATCACCACACGACATATGTAAGTCCTGACCTTTGGGTCTTTGTGGCAGCTGGACTATGGTCATATGACACGCTGTCAACATGTGATGTTACATGTGAGCTAATTATGGTCCTGTTTGAAGTTTCACAGCTGACTGTAGAGAAGGTCCTCCCATCAACTGTGGGTCGAGTTTAGCAGTAAGGGACAGACGGTAGAAAAGGGGTGTGTGTGTGCGTGCTAATGGCCAATTGCAGCCGTCAGATCAGAGGGTGTGTTTGCCACCCTGATTCTGCGTGTAGATGGGGAGACAGTGTTTGAACAAGCAGGGCACATCTTGTGTTTAACATTTACAAGGTCAAGCATTATAGGATAAAAGATTGTGCTCATAAAATAAATAAATAGGAGCAGAAGGACAAAGTTTTTGTTAACTCCTTGTTGGTCCTTTTTGTATTCCCACTCTTATGGCTTTCAGTGTGGCTGCCCCCCGCCTATGAAACTCTCTTCCTTACTGCCTGCGAGCTCCACAGTCACTGGTTAACTTTAAGACCGGCTTGAAGACCTTTCTTTTTAAGCGAGCCTATACTCTGCCTCCTCATGATTCTATCTTTGACCTTAGATGATACTGTTATTGATTTTACTTGTTTTATCACTTGTTTTATTTGACCTTAAATTTTGTTGCACTTTGTAGCACTTTGAGATTTTCATTAATGAAAAGTGCGTTATAAATTAAATTCATTATTATTATTATTATTATTATTATGGAAATTGCCGCCCATAAAAATCTGAAAGTCTTATTCAAAAAAGACATGAAACTACAGTACATGTAAATCCATAAAAACTAACAGCTTTGGTCCTATATGTCCTCTCCTCAGCTCGCAGTAATCTATAATTTTATCCTTTAGTTGCAGCATCAAATACAGTATGAATGTGAGCTCTGTTCCTTTTTAGTCTCTACATGACTCGGTAAGGATCCTTTACTGGTCCATGAAATTTTAGCACGGCCATGAACAGCTGAGCCACACAGAGCATGTCTTCACTTGGGGTGACACAATCAGCTACCACGTGGATATGTCACACCACCCACTGCACTCGAACACTGCCACCTGTAGGGACACACTCCTCACACCCTACAGGTCTGACTGTAGAAAATGACTTTTTCTTCTTCTTCTCTTTTGACAGCCTCATGCAAATAAGGCAGAAAGATTTGACTTTGTAAGTAAAGTCTTGAAATGTCACGTTTTTTAAATTATTTTTGAATTGTTTCCCTGCTGAACTGTCTTTAAATAAAATGTTACAGATAATGGAGTTCTTGAAAAAGACAGCTGGTGCGGAGTACGTGGGGTTCAGCAATGCAACGTAAGAGATGTGCTTTATTAAACACGAAACAGTTCTCTTGACTCTTCTTGTTCATAAAAGGCTGTTTTCCACATCTGTTGTTTTACTGCAGTTTCCAGTCAGAGAGAGAGACCGGTGATAGAAACTATGCAATTGGTTATTACCTCAAAGAGAAAAAGGTTTGTGTTGTTTTATTCTTGTCTTCTAGTTGACATCCTCTCATGATGATGTTAATACACAGAGGTGTGTGCTGACTCTGACTGTAACTCTTACAGTGCTTTCCTGACGGTGCAGATATGACTGCAGCCCTCGACTTTTACTTTCAGGTAACCAGATCGTGTTCATCAGTCACTTGATCCGTTTTATCCAGACAGAAATTTCTCCACAAATATTACAGAAATCATGTTCATGATGAAACAATACATGTGTTGCATCCAGACAAGAAGTCCCTGACTGAGTTCACTTTTTGTCTATATACAGAACATTTGTCTGACAATTTTAGATTGAATTCCTTAAATGTACTTGGAGTTCAGTGCTTTTGAAAACTGATTCAAATGAGAAGCGTGTAAAAAACATGTTAGTGTTACTGAGGTTCCCTTATCAGTCATGTCACTCGGTGCAACATAAATGCTATGGGAAATTGCGCCCCGCGCGATTATCTGAAGGAATACAATCACGCCTTTACGGCAGGGGCGTCAGCGTCGCACCAGAGGCCCCACCCTCTGGGTACTTAAGCCGCTGACGCCCATCCATCATTCTCTTATTGCCCTTCACCTCGCTTAAACCTGAACTCTCTCTATTCGCGGGACTTCTCTGTTGCTTCATCGCTCGACCAGAGGTGAGCTTGCTCCCTACACAGGGCGTACAGAGAATTATTCCTGCGTACTGCTGGGCTAGCGAAAGCTAGTCCGGCACATTTTTCCTTAACCCCAAAGTTTTTTCTTCTCCTCTCTCCGCAGACTGCTTCGCTCGACGGCGCTAACTGCATCACACCGCTACCCCTGCTAGTTCGTAGCGGGCTAGCCAGCGAAAGCGATGGAGGAGACGTCTAAAAAAAAAAGGATTTTGGAAGGACTCGCTCGTCTTATCTCGGACATGCCTCCGGAGAAAGGAAAGCGAAAGACAAGACTTCCGAAAAAGACCAGCAGGACAGCGAGCCCAACCTCGCGCATCTGCCCCAGCGGCTGCGGTTTTTCCCTCTCAGCGACGAACACCCACGAGGCCTGTCCCGTCTGCTTGGGGATGCTGCACGCGAAGATGGCGCTGGACGCTCCCGACTCTTGCCCACACTGCAGCCAGATGCTGGAGGCGGTGAGGAGGCACCGGGCGGACTTCGTCGCCAAGGCCATGGGTGCTGCTGCGGCGTTAGCAGACCCGGATACTACTGAGCCTCTCACTCCCACGCCGGAGCTCGAGAGCATTGTTCTGGATGACAGCACCCGAGTCGAATGGGGTGACAGCCCAGATGTGCTAGCTCCCATGGTGGACTTAACAGTCGAATTCGACACTCGAGGCATGATGAACAAGGACGAGATCTCGATTTCAGCCTCAGGTGAATTTTATACGGATGACGCCGACGTCGAATACGAGGAACAGGGAGAAGACCTCTCCCGCACCCCGATGCCTGTGCTCCCGGAGACTGACTTTTCCATCCCTGCTCTGTTCGACTCGTGTCACAGAGCAGTGGACGCACTGCAGATCCCATGGCCGGAGCCTCCACCTCGTCAACAAGTCACGAGGTTGGCAGGAAATTAGTTTTATTCAAAGCAGCAGGCCGCCACGAGGCAAAGGATGCCAGTGTTTCCGGACTTCCTCACAGAGCTGACTCGCACCTGGTCTCAGCCCAGAGCTCCCATGCTGCTGCCGCTCTTGCAGTTCCTCGACGTGGATCCTCTGCTCTTCTCACTTTACCTTCTGCCACTCGGCTCTATTTTCAGGAAACATGGTGTGCAGTTTCATTTGTATGCGGATGACTGTCAAGTCTATTTTCCTGTAAAACAAAATGGCTCCACGCAGTCTCTTCTGGACTGTCTTGGTGACATTAGAGGGTGGATGGCGCTTAATTTCCTTCATTTTAATGATAAAAAGACCGAGGTTATGGTCTTTAGATCTAGTGCTCCTGACAGTCCCACCACTTTTGATTTTTCCTCTTTGGCCCCATATGAAAAGTCGATTGTGACAAATCTAGGAGTGAAAATTGACCCCTGCCTGAAACTGGACTGTCACATCAACAGCATGGTTAAGTCCTCGTTCTTTCATCTGAGGCGCCTGTCAAAAATCAAGCCCCTCCTTTCTAGACGCCACTTAGAGACAGTAATCCACGCTTTTATTACTTCACGCCTGGATTATTGTAACTCTCTTCTGATTGGAGTAAATAAGGCCTCGCTTTCTCGGTTGCAGCTGGTACAAAATGCTGCTGCACGATTTTTGACTGGTACAGGCAGACGTGAGCACATCACTCCAGTTTTAATGTCCCTTCATTGGCTTCCTGTCCAGTTTCGAATCCATTTTAAAGTTTTATTGTTTGTTTTTAAGTCTTTGAACGGTTTTAGTCCCTCTTATCTGTCTGAACTGCTTCAACTTTATGTGCCATCACGTGCTCTCAGATCCGCTGACCAGATGCTTTTAGCAGTCCCAAAAACCTTTTATAAGACCAGAGGAGACAGAGCATTTTCAGCTCTGGCTCCTAAATTGTGGAACGAGCTGCCACTGAAGGTCAGGCAGGCCCCATCAATATCTGTTTTTAAAACTCGTTTAAAAACACATATGTTTTCATTGGCTTTTAAACCAGAATGAGTTCACATCTCTGTTTTAGTGTTGTATTATTTTACTTGTGATGTACCGATATTTATATGATTGAGATTGATTGTTTTTATTGTTTTGTGCTTGTTTTTATTCTTGTACAGCACTTCGGACGGCTGCTGCTGTATTTTTAAGTGCTTTATAAATAAACTGGTATGGTATGGTATGGATGGGATGGATGCAGCGGAAATAGCCAATGTGCCTCAAATTGAGGACACGCTTGCGTCTCATCTGGCTCCCAAGTCATCCGGGACAAAACCAACTCTCCCTAGCAAAGCCTGTCGAACCTCGGCTTCTCTGCTCGAGAAATGCTACAGAGCTCAGGGACTCGCAGCGCGCGCAATGAACGCGTCCGCCATGATGCAAGCGTACCTGGCTGAAAAACTGCTGGAGCTCCAGGTAACGACAGACAAGCAAGCTGCCGCTGACATGCTGGATGAAGCCCGCAGGGCAACAGACTTTGTGCTCCGCATGATGGGGACAGCAGCTGTTGCATAAGGCAGAGGCATGGCTGAGGTGGTCATCGCAATACGCCATCTGTGGATGACCCTAACTGACCTCCCAGGAGGGACAAAAAATTCATTTTCTCCACCATTCGATAGAACCGACGGGATTGTTTGGAAAAGCTCTGGATCGAATTCAGACCAGGCTGGACCAGAGGCGCAAACAGGCTGAAGCTCTCCGGGTGGGCATCCCCAGGAGAGCCTTCCCCCCCCCCAGGGAGTCAGCTGGGGGCAGACTCGCGCAGCCTCGACACCACTCAGCAACACGTGCCCCACCGCAAAAGCGGCCGGCATACGAGGCCGAGCACCGGCAGAGACCACCGCCGGGCCCATCGCCGGGCCCACCTCGGACCGAACACGCCTGGAGTAAAAACAGATTTGTTCCCCGCCAGGCGGTCCGACACAGGGCTTCCTCGGCAAATCGGGACACCAGACAGAAGCGGGCCTGATGAACCAGGCCCGCTCCTTGCCTTTACAGGATCACCCGCCCATGCGGTAAGGGAAATGACCTTTTCACGTCCAGACTTTGTTTGTAGCACGGTACAAAAAGCTGGTGATTTTGTTTTAGACACAAATCATGTTCTTTCTGCTGTGAGTGACATAAAGTCAAATATGTCGTTACACAAAAGCACGAATAAAGCTCAAAAAACAGCTCCTCTCTGTTTTCTTGACTAAAAAACAACAACAACAAAAACACAACAAATACAGTAACATCAGCAGCATGGTCCCCTCTGTTCTTCCAGCCGATATAAAGGGCGGGGGCCATAATTCCCCCCTCCCTCACGGCTCACGGGGTGTTAAGGCTGAGTTATACTTGCGCTTTGGTCCGCAGGCTGGAGGGCGCACGCCGCGCGCGCACTGAGCAGTGCGGCGAAATGCGTTCACAGTTTCGCCACTGTGTTTATGGTTGACGCACGGCGGCGCATGGCAAAGTGCTGTTCTTTTACAGACCAGCAGGAGGCAGTACCCTCTAAAACCTGTGCATATGTTGCAAGAAAGGTGTAGAAGAAGAAATCTACCGTAGAAGAAGAACTGTTTGAAATCACACAACAAAAACAAATAGCTTTCCGCTCGCGTGCTGAACTGTTGTCTTTATTTGCGGCTTTAATGCATGGAGTCAGCGGAGGAGAAAGCGATCACGTGACTTTTGGCGAAAAAACAAAAGAAAAGTCCGACTCCAGATCAGGAAC
>JBBPBX010012343.1:24450-34679 GCA_038048925.1 Garcialebias charrua | reverse complement strand
CCTGCTGATAACAGTTCATGAGATCCTTTTCCAGGCTTCCCGTTTTGCTTTTCCATTTTTAGGTGGGCCTTCCAGCAAAATCTGGAGTTTCGGGCGCCGTACTGCTGGTGGTTCCAAATGTCATGGGCATTATGTGCTGGTCTCCTCCGTTAGATCGGCTTGGAAACAGTGTCCGTGGCATTCACTTCTGTCAGGTTGAACTTCTACCGATTTTATTTGTTCTTTAATGTCACAAACAAAAAACACTCTGCATATAAAACATGTAATTTTACTGAAAACCTACTTGTAACTTTTCACCACTTGGTCCAAAAGGAGCTTGTTTCTTACTTCAACTTCCACAACTATGACAACCTGAGGCACTTCACCAAAACACACGACCCCAGGAGACTGTCGGATGATGATCCAGTAAGTTTGGCCTCTGCTTGGGTTTGTGAAAAACAAATCAGACTTACAGTGATCTAAAACCACACAGGCTGTGTAAATTAATGTTCATCCCTTTAACATCCAAAGTTAAACAACTCTGCTCATATTTTAATTTCATCCATCAGAACAAGTCAGTGGTAAACCTGATGTTTGCAGCGTACAGTGGAGACGTCTCTGCCCTGAGGAGGTCTGTAGAAAAAAAGAAACACTGTCTTACATTCTTCACTAGAACAGCCAGGCTAGGCTAGAAACTTAAAATAAGGATTTGACATTTTGGTAAATAAAGTCTTGAATGTTAAATGTGACTCTACAATGGCTTTTTATAAAGGCAGATAAAGAAAGGTCTGATTGAGTTCAATGTTTACCAGCACTTGTAAGGTTCACTGGTTGTGTCATTATTGTGTTTCTTAACTAAAAATGTGTTAGAAGTCAGTACAAGTCGTCAAAACAGTTTTAAAAGTAACAATGTTCAGTCAGGTCATCTGGACGTTTTTTTGTTTTTTTTTTGCTGAGACGTTTCATCCTTCATCCAAAGGACTTCTTCAGTCTGAGAAGCCACAAACAAACTGGAGTCCCACAAATACCACACTCCCATAGTGGGGGAAAAACAGTTTGATGGTGATAAGATGGTTTATGGGGTCCGCCCTCTCCCCCATCAACTCCTCCCAGGCCGCCACAGCCAAAATAGTTCAAAACACCAACAGTTCATGCTCTATAATACAGGTTACAAATCGAGGGCTGACGGAGGAGAGGGCGGGCCCCAGAAACATTCTTATCACAAGCAAACTGTTTTTTTTCTCCATTATGGGAATGTGGTATTTGTGGGTTGTTTGTGGCTTCTCGGGCTGAAGAAGTCCTTTGGATGAAGGACGAAACGTCTCGGGGAAAGAAAAAAAAGTCCAGATGACCTGACTGAACATTGTTGGATTTTTACCTGGATTATTGAGCAAGAACTTGTTTAAAATGGAGTTATTACAATTCACTAAACCGCTACAATATAATAATAATAATAATAATAATAATAATGAATTCCATTTATAATGCACTTTTCATTAATAAAAATCTCAAAGTGCTATAATATAGCTTCCAGTATCATATAAAGTATTACAAATACAGATATACTGTCTTCTTTCTTTACCAGACCGCATCGATCTGTTCTTTTAATTTTCTTCAACACAGCCAGTCTGTAAACGAATTTATAGTCATACTAAATTGTACTATAGTTGCTATGCAGCCTTTTGTAAAAATGATACTCATTACAGCTCAGCTCTTCATTGAACAGCCTGTGATGACCTCTTTCAGTCACTTAGTTCCAGTAAATGTCCCTCCTGTCTGCAGGTTTGCTCTTTCAGCTGTGGACATGGACCAGAGGGACTACGACTCACGCACTGCGCTTCACATCGCCGCTGCAGAAGGTGACATATTTCATAATTAGTTCACTCATTCAGTCCTGACAACTTTGGCCTTTATAAAAGAGATCGCTGCAGTACAGCATTTACATTATCGTGACATGGTTTCTGTTCTTTGTGCTTTTTCTTCTTCTTTGTAGGCCATGAGGAAGCTTTAATGTTCCTGACTGAAATTTGTAAAGTGAATCCTCACATTAAAGACAGGTAGGAGTCCGATCTGATACTGACTCATGTCCTGACTTAAAGATGAGACAATCCTTCTCCATATCCGTGTTGTATCAGGTGGGGCAACACACCTCTGGATGACGCCATGCAGTTTGGCCATGATGCTGCTGTTTCAATCCTGCAGAAATACCTCAGTGTGTATAACGACAGCCACTCGGGCAGCAGCACAGAGGAGCAGAAGACCGCACTAGACACAATGGAGGGCACTCTTTGAACATCATGGGATCATTGGGGTTTGCTACGCAAAGCTTGAATTAGATATTTTTTAAGTTTAACTCAGGAATAAATACAGCATTTATTTGAACATCTCTGTAAAACTCATGCAGCCTTAATGTCCAATATTCAGACCTCTCAGCAGCCATTTATCAGGTTTGCTCCAGATTTAGGGGGCATTTTGAATGAGCAATCCAAAGTTGATTCCTGTTAGTTTCATTAAAAAAAATTTTTTTTAGTCCTGCTCACCTAAAAAGACTGAAATCACACAAGAGAAATACAGTAATGAAATCATTTTTTTCCAAGGAATATTATGAAAATTGTAACTTTTTCTGTGCTTAAGAGCATAAATGCAGGTGTCTGAAGTCCATGGAGAATAAGAAAATTTCACCCTGAAACTAACAACTCGGCTTTTAGCTTGACCTACTTTCTTGGTTTATGTCCCAAAGCCAAATACCGTACCTGAAATGTTTTTTTTTCTTGTCATTGAATGCAACATTACAAAAAAGCACATTTTAACAAGATAAATGATTATTAGCACATATATTTTCATATTAGCCTTTATAAATTTACTGTAGACTGCCACCATTGACTGCTGCTGCAGTTCCTGCCTGCAGGTGTTTCTGTTAATAACTCGGGTCAGTCTCACAGATGACTCATACCAACATTATGGCTAATGACTCAACTATTCACAACTAAATCTCAGACCCCAAGCTACAGAAATGTAGTATTTGAGAATAAATGTGCTGATTTGTTGAAGATACTGTCTTGATTTGTCAGGCTGAAGTACTGCAGATTCTCTGTAAGGGTTATTAAGTATAATTAAGTATAATTTGTGTCCAAATGTTTTGGAGGAGTTGCATGATGGTGTAGTGTTGTCTCACAAGAGGCCGTCTCCGGTTTGAGCATGCACGACAGGGGTGTCTCACCCAGTAAGGGAAAAGTTTGAGTTTATACGAGATGGCTTTATATGTGTAATGTTTATTTTGACCAAAGCCCATCACAGACATAATGCTGTCTTTTTTAAATGTGTTTTAATGCGAAGAACATCAAAGGCCTTACACAGCAAATCAATACGTGTTTAAATTGTGTAATTAAGAACTGATACCATGATTTGCCTTGTGTGGAAATATAAATGCTGCTGCAAAGCTTTTGATAAATAAATGCTAATAGGATGTACATATCTACAAAAATATTTATTTTTGAAATAAAATGTATTTTATTAGTATGAGTTTGTCCCCTGTGAACTGTAAGATTTACAGTTAATTTAATAATTGTTCTGCCTCGAAAAGTGAAGACTTGTGAGTTATTGTGTAGGAAGAACGTTTTGTTGTGAACGTGCACTTTAGCATGCTTGTGTTCATTACATGTACACCAGGGCCTGGCGTTTCATTCTCATCTGTACATATTGGGCGTTTCATTCTCATCTGTACATATTGGGCGGCCGTGGTGTAGTGGTAATGGCAGTCGTCTCCCGATCGGAAAGTTGGCGGTTCAACTCCCGGGACCCGCACCATGTGTCGTTGTGTCCTTGGGCAAGACACTTAACCCTGAGTTGCTCCCGGTAGGACTGGAAAGCACCTTGCATGGTAGTCTGCCGCCACCGGTTTATGAATGTGTGTAGCATTCAATATATGTGTAGCACTTTGAGATTTTCAGTAATGAAAAGTGCGTTATAAATTGAATTAATTATTATTATTATATTCACTGTCTGCACAGTTCTGATAATCAGCCTTAAATTTTTGGTTTTTCACCAACATGCAGCCATTGTAAAACTACACACCTGTACCTGTATCCAACAGTTTCTATGTCTATAGTACCAATCAAAATATGGAATACTATGTAAAATAATCTCTCATCACAATCTTTGGAGCAAAAATTCATTCAGATCTACAAAATATATACAGTGTATATATATATTAATCCTTTGAGGGGGTTGGAACTATTTCAAAGGGTATTTTAAACCTGTTGAACTTTTCCCAGCTCACTTAGTTTTCAGTGCTTACAAGGACCAATTACCAGTAGTTTTATTTATTTTTTTTTTTGAGGGAGGAAATAAATTAATAACCAGGAAGCTGCAGACTAACACCAGCTACAGTCATTCATTCTTATCCTGTAAAAAAACAATAATGGTTCATATTATGATACCAACTCGATGATGGATGAGATTTTTACCAGCAGATGTTTAAAAATCTGCATTAACCAACCTAAATTTACAACTACAATAAATGGTAATAAAAAAAGAAGCATTTTATTACATTTGCACAGAATATCTGCATCTTCTGCACGGCTTTGCTCACTGTAAATAATTCTGCTGTGAAACGTAAACAATTGTTGAAACGGTTTCATTCAATTTATTTTATTAAACAATATACAAGAACACGGGACTGAAAGACGTTTTCATTTGAGGTTTATATTAGGGGTGCACCAATTTCTAAAAAGCTTGACATGCCGATTGCAATTTTGTTTTAAAGCAACACCGTTAGGTCACAATGCTCCTTCAATTTTCCAATCTTATTTTATTGAAAAACATACCCTTGAACAATATCCTAGAAACAATACAAACTTGTTTAACTGGCCATGAGGTAGTGCTCTGAAATATTAATGAAGTTTAGACAATTGTAAAACTACGAAAAATCGGTAAAATCAGTTTCTCATGCAATATGCTGGTGAAGATTCTCAGTCGTCCAGGGCATGATAGAATCAAAAAAGGCGTTTAATACAGAAACAACTGGACTTTATTTGTAACAGAAAACATTTCGCTTCCCATCTGGGGAGCTTTATCAAGTATCGGCCGAACTCCCAAAATTAAGGAAATCGGGACCGATAAATGGCCGGACAATTTATTGGTGCACCCCTGGTTTATATTAGTGAGAAATACCACAGCATTCAGTATAAAAGAACGTGGCAGTAAATGTTCCTCTCAGGTCCAGCCACCCTGTTATTCTATGAGGTCAGACATGCAGCGAACACACATCTCTGTTACAAACGACACAAAGATCTCGCATGAGGAGCTGTGACGATCAACTGAAGTTCACCATCAGCTTTCAGTGATTTCCATTAAAGATATTGCTGTTTTTCCTGAAAGGTTCTTTGATCCTGATAAGTGCTGGCGAAGTATCAGATCCTGTTTGCTGGCCCACGTGGCCAGTACCATCATCTGTTGATCCCACTTCCCTTCAGGCCCTCTGGTTCCTCCAGACCCGAGTGTGTGAGCAGCTCCCCGTCCCAAAGTCCAAACGCAGGGCAGAGAGGAGAACTGAACCGAGCTTTGAGGGCATGGATGATCCGGGGCTTCTCGGTGTCCACCAGCGCCAGGAGGCCCGCTTCGTAGTCGAGCAGGATCCCCACGCGCTCAGGCCTTCCCACCAGGGTCACTGGAGCCACCTTGCCGTTGGTCATGGCGAACCACTTCCTCTGAGCGAAACCAAACACCCAGGAGGAGCTGTTGGTGCCGACGCACTCGTCCCTGCACATCAGCGCCTCTGCCACCCCCACACGAAACTCCTGTGACTTCTTGACCGTGACCTCCCAGTAGTGGCGTCCGCTGTCGATCCTCGCGTCGCCGAACACCACGGCCCACTCCTTGAAGCGCTCGGGGTTGTCCTGGACCTGGGTGGGGTCGAGGCCCAGCATGCGGTAGATGATTCCCGTGTCTTTCTTGAAAAGATCCAGGCTGCTGTGAGCGCTGCGCTCATCCAGTCTGAACTGAAGGTCTGGAAGGAAAAACAGAGTTTTAACTACAGTATTTATTTAATACAGGTAGTCCCCGACTTACGAGCGAGTTCCGTTCCTGCGAGTTGCTCGTAACACGAAAATTCGTAAGTTGGAACACGAAGCACGTGTTCTCGTAAGTCCGGATTTTCGCTCGTAAGTTGGAACATTTATGCTAGCGCTACTACGAACACTCGTTTTTCATCAAAAACGTTCATATTAGTTCATAAACATGGTCGGAAACGTGTTTCCAAACGGTTAGCTAACACACTTTCATCTAAAAACACAAAAAAGTGCTGTATTTTTTACAAATTTACTTCTCTTTCGCCAGCTCGTAAGTCCGGGACCTCGTATGTAAGAGCGCTCGTAAGTCGGGGACTACCTGAATTACAGATGTTTCAATTCAGAGTCTGAGTTTAAATTATTGTCGCCCGGTCACCGCTAACGGCAGTAAAGTTCTGTGTGTGTTCATTTGTCAGTATCGTTAATAAAACCTCTCATGAAGCAGTGAACAGGTCATGATGAAACTTGAAGCAGTAACTGTTGGACGTACATCAACAACTGATGGACTTTGAGTCAGTTCAGATGAAGATGGCTGCCACAGCTAATCTGTATTAGTCAACACATAAATGGCTACGGTGCAGTCAATTGGACAAATACTGAGATCAAATCTGATGTGGTAGTAGCTGAGGGTTATCTCCAGCTCATACTGGCAATATTGAACATGATTTTTATTTGATCAAGTTTAGACAAAGAGCTGCAACTTTGTTCTTTCTCAGCAAAAGACAATTTTCTAAAACTGGCAATAAAGATGACGGGTGACATGCATTCCTTTTGAGACCTTTAATTTACTTTTACAATTACATCATTTAAATTATTTACATCAGTCTTTCTCTTTTGCAAGAACTAGTTGCTTCATTTTGAAGGGAATTAAATCAGTTTTCTGTCAGCAGCTGTGCGTGGAACACCTGTTGAAGCACGTCAAAATATGCAGCGTGGATAAACACATTTAGATCCACACGGGCAGGAGACAGAAACATGCATTCACACGATAAACAACTGAATAAATATGATTGTCTTGATGCTGATGATGTTCATTATTTAGTTAAAAGGAGGAAATGGTACATTCAGAAGTTCAGGGTTTTTTTTTTTTTTCAGCAACACTTTGTCAATTTATTCATATTATTCAAAGTCCAAACGCAACAAAAGTTGACCAGTGCTTTGCAACTTAGTCAAGTTAAAATGAAAATGAGAAAAGAACAAGAAAGTACATCCTGTGTTACTGTTTAAAGGTATTGTGACAATATGCTAAAACATAGACATCTTTAGAAAGAGGAGCTACTCTGCTTTGTTTTTGTACACAGATGCTTCGAATAATTAATATATAAAAGTATTTTTAAATAAAACAGTTTTAATGATGTCTCTGCAGTGCGTCGCAGTTTTCGGGTGGAGAAAGGAGGGGTCAAACACCGACGCATTTTTATGACGCAATGTAATGAACGCACATTGTAAATAACAATGGCAGAGAATATAGAAACCGATGAATTTAGCAATTTAAGTGAAGATTTGAGCGATTTGTCTTCAGTTTGGGAAGCCGAAGTTAGTTCGAGTGATGAACAAGAAACAGCTGGTTATAATGTAGGTCTGCAGCCGTATTTATTTGAGCCTTACCGTTCAGGGAGCGAGGGGGACTCAGACTTGTTTTGTCCATTCTTGACAAAGTTTTTCATCTTTTGGGAAAGTGAAAAGGCTCACTTGTTCACTGGCGATATTAGAACACCCAAATGCAACACAACGTACCGGCATTTTCCATCCATCCATTTTCTTCCGCTTATCCGGGGTCAGGTCGCGGGGGTAGCAGCCTAAGTAGGGAGGCCCAGACTTCCCTCTCCCCAGCCACTTGGAGCAGCTCCTCCGGGGGAATCCCAAGGCGTTCCCAGGCCAGCCGAGAAACATAGTCCCTCCAGCGTGTCCTGGGTCTTCCTCTGGGTCTCCTCCCGGTGGGACATGCCCGGAACACCTCAACAGGGAGGCATTTTTCATGTTATACAAAAAAAAGGCGATCTTGAAGGCAACAAAACTGCGTTCTAATAGCAGCCGCAGACTGAACTTCATGTCCCTACGTCACAGGACGTCACATGCGGAAGTACCCGGATTTCCCATGACGAAACACGGCGCCAGGTTTAAAATCACTTTGAAACAAATTTTCATTGATTTATCATTTTGCTTGTAAAAATGAACACAGTTGAATGATACAACATATATATGTTGTGCCACTTTATGCATAGTTCCAACATCATGTCACAATACCTTTAAGCACCAGAAAGTTAATGAAATATAACACACAACAAGAAAATCTGCTCTAACTGGATCTCAAACTCTGCCTGGATCAAACGACAGAGAAAAAGAGACGAGTATTGAACAACGATTTAAAAGTCTCAGCGGTCTTTAAGTGACCACGGTTTTGGAGCAGCAACCACAAAAGCCAGATCCCCTCTGGACTTCCGTTTAGATCTGGGTTGGTAGACTGGTAGAACTGGTTGGTGGGCTTGAGTATTCTTACTGGAGGGTAGATGTTAGAAGGTCACATAAATATGATGAAATCAGACCTTTTAAAAATTTAAAAACAAGCACAATCCAGGAGGAAGCCAGTGAGAAGCCAGGACGGGGGATACTGTATGTGTTCATGTTTTCTAGCTGCTGTTAAAAGATGAACTGCTGTCTTTCAATAAAACTATAGGTTTCCTTTTGCAACTTTGATTTTTCTTCACCAAAACTAAAGACCCACAAGACTTTGTGGTTCTTGAATTCTATCCATACAGTACGTGGTGCACTGTGTGAGAGGCGGGGACACCCTGGACAGTTCAGTGTCCATTAAGGAGACACAAAGATTAACTATTCACATTCAAACTCATCGAAGTGGTAATATTTAAATACCAGCTAATAAAATGTATATATTTTTTTATTTATAAACAATTTGATTTTATTTGTGACAAGCAGTTCAGTTTAAAAAGCTCCAAGTCTTTAGATAAGCCTGTTTTTATATTTATTATCCAAGCTTTTAGATGTTTTCTTGTATTTTCTGCAAGTTCATGGTGCTTCTTGATGTGTTATATTCTATTTATCATAAAGTACATAGTGATGTTAGCTGTCCATATAAATAAATTATACAAAAAAAACTATATTTTAGTTACATTTCCTAAACATTTAGACATGGCAGCTTTTATATGCATTCATTATTTGACAGGACATTCCACATCCGGATATTTTTAAACACCAAGACCGTGTAAACCCGAAGTGTATGTAATTATAAAATTAATAACGGTTTATTGCAAACCACAAATCCAGCAAATTCGTGATTTCCGCCGGATGAAAATTACTTCAATTTCGTTTGCTTTTTTATGTTTTGTGTAATAGTTGCATAAAATAATTTATTTTATTCAAAACTTTAAGTTTCTAAGACTGCACAGTCTAGACTCCACTAGAGGGGCAGACTGCACAGGTAAACATCGCTAATAAATGTCAGCGATTAACCACGGACTGAGCTGAGGAGCAGTTCAAAAAGCTCAACGTTGACTCACGGTTCTGGGTCGAGGTGGAAACGAAGCACGGCCTGGCCGAAAGGCTGACAACCCGCCTGAGTCTCACTGACAGGGAGGACAGAGTCCGTCCCGCCAGGAGACAGAGACGAGGACTACTGACGGACATCGCCATGTTGTCTCATAGATATCATATATAGAACACTAGATACCGCATGGCCCGCTCTTGCCTATTGGAGCTGACGAGATTTCAGGCAGCCATCTTGAAGGCGTCCACCGCTCCACTCAGCCTTATATATTTGGCTGGCACAATAAAGTATCAGCGCATTTAATCAATCCCAACACGCTGAATAGTGATGTTATTGTCACATATTTAAATGTTAGGCATACAGCTATTAAAACTGCATGTATAGGAACGTATAGTTTAGCATATTTAAATGTTTTTTGGTGGAATACAATACTGTACTTTAATATATGTTTAGCAAGACACAACCAAAGATGCAATTTATTCACACACACATTACTGTATACATATTCAGATACTGTAATAATACATATATATTCAGATAAGCATATATATAACTATATAAATACATACTACAGTATATATATATTATATATATATATATATATATAATATATATATATATATATATATAATATATATACTGTATATATATATATATATATATACTGTATATATATA
>JBBPBX010012343.1:9369-22571 GCA_038048925.1 Garcialebias charrua | reverse complement strand
TATATATATATAAAACAAATAGCTTTTATTAAAAATGTAACAATCACTTTCTTAGAGGTCTTCACTTTATATAGTCTTTATGAGAAAATTTTACAATCTGAACACATGCATGTTGTTTTTGTTTGTAGTGATAGCGGGACTTTTTCTTTTCCTTCCAAGAAAAGCCATTATTCAGCTCAGTGAGCTATTTGTTCTAATTGTAATGTTGTAGCTGTTTTTTATAACAGGACACTTATTGGAACCGTATCGTTTTATTCATTGTGCATGGAGTTTGGCAGAATGCTATTTCTAAACCTGATTGAGAGAGAGAGAGACATTTGGACTGAAACATTTCCAGAATGCTTACAACTTGAATTATATTTGGGATCTGAACAGCTTACAAACCCATTACCAGGAGCGCCTCAAACCAAAATAATGAGTGCCGTGTTTAGATTAAACTCATGAAAAAACAATGACATTCAAGTCCCTGGCTTCCAACAATGGATTGAGCTGAGCTACAAGGCCAAATGAAGCTTTGTTAATATCACAAAATATTCAAACGTGATGAAAGATGCATCACCCTACTCCACTCACGCCACACTGAAAAGAAACTTAAAATTCTTGCTGCATAAGGTCCACTGAGCCCAGGAGCAGTTCTCATCATAAATCACAAAAAGAGTCGTAATCACTGCAGAATCAGGTCTTGTTCAAGATAACTTCCCCCATGTTTGTGGTTTCAGACAACAGGCTGTGTAATACTGAAACATGTACTGTATGTGTATTGTAATATATTTTATTTGTAATGTACTGAGGTATCACAAACTCCCAGATGTGTGAATTATTCTGCTTTATTGTGTAGTATTGCATTTCCTTAGGGTGTGGAGAAAATTTTTTTAAATTTAAAACTGTTTGAACATTTATTTATTTATTTATGAAAAAATCCACAGGTCATTTTACAACAAACTGCAGAAAAGGAAAAACAGATGAAAAACTGATCCAGAGAGACAGCCACTCCTGGAAACTTCTTCTTCTTCTTCTTTTGGCTTTTCCCTCTTCAGGGGTCTCCACAGCGAGTCATCCTCCTCCACCTCACTCTGTCCTCACTCCAACTACCTTCATGTCCTCTCTAACTGCATCCATGTATCTCCTCTTTGTCTTTTTCCTGGAAGCTGCATTTCCAACATCCTTATATACCCACTGTCCCTCCTCTGGACATGTCCAAACATCTCAGTCTGGTCTCTCTAACTTTATCTCCCAGTTGTTCAACATGTGCTGTACCTCTGATGATCTCATTCCTGATCTTATCCATCCCTGTCACTCCTAAGAAGAACCTCAACATCTTCATTTCTGCAACTTCCAGTTCTTTCTCCTGTCTTTTTGTCCATGTCTCTGTCTCCAGACCATACAACATAGCTGGTCTCACCACTGTCTTGTAAACTTTTCCTTTGACCTTTGCTGACACCTTTTTGTCACAAATCACTCCTGAAACTTTTCTCCATCCACTCCATCCTGCCTGGACTCTCTTTTTCACCTCTTTACCACATTCCCCATTTTCCTGGACAGTGGACCCCAAGTACTTGAAGTCCTGCACCTTTGTGACCTCTGCTCCTTGTAGCCTCACTGTTCCACCTCCTCCCTCTCATTCACACACATGTACTCTGTCTTACTACGGCTGACTTTCATTCCTCTTCTTTCAAGAGCATACCTCCACCTCTCCAAGTTCTCTTCCACCTGTTCCCTGTTCTCACCACATATCACAATGTCATCTGCAAACATCATAGTCCATGGGGATTCCTGCCTGACCTCATCTGTTAGTCGGTCCATCACCAGAGCAAACAAGAAGGGGCTCAGAGCCGATCCTTGATGCAATCCCACCTCCACCTTGAAGCTATCTGTCACTCCTACAGCACATCTCACCACTGTCCTGCTGTCCTCATACATGTCCTGTACCAGTCTAACATACTTTTCTGCCACTCCAGATTTCCTCATGCAATACCACACCTCCTCTCTTGGCACCCTGTCATATGCTTTTTCTAAATCCACAAACACACAATGGAGTTCTTTCTGACCCTCTCTGTACTTCTCTATCAACATCCTCAAAGCAAAGATGGCATCTGTGGTGCTCTTTCTTGGCATGAAACCATACTGCTGCTCACAGATAGTCACCTCTTGTCTAAGTCTTGCTTCCACAACTCTCTCCCAGATCTTCATTGTGTGGCTCATCAACTTAATTCCTTTGTAGTTGCTACAACTCTGTACATCACCCTTGTTCTTAAAAATGGGCACCAGCATACTTCTTCTCCATTCCTCAGGCATTTTCTCACCATCAAATATGCCATTGAATATTTGCATCAAAAACCTCACTCTCTCCAAGACATTTCCAAACCTCCACTGGTATGTCATTAGGTCCTACTTCATTCGCCTTCTTAATTCTTTTCAGATCTTTCCAGACTTCACCCTCACTAATCTTTCCCACTTCCTGGTCCACAGTTTCTATGACCTCTACTCTTCTTTCTCTTTCATTAGCTCCTCAAAGTGCTCCTTCCATCTTCCCATCACACTCTCATCACTTGTTAGAACATTACCAATTCTATCTTTAATAAGCCTAACTTGCTGCACATCCTTTCCAGCCTGATCCCTCTGTCTTGCCAATCGGTACAAGTCCTTCTCGCCCTCTTTAGTGTCCAGTCTCCCATACAACTCATTGTACGCCCTCTGCTTTGCCTTAGCTACTTCCCTCTTTGCTCTATGTCCCATCTCCTTATATTCCTGTCTCCTCTCTTCAGTCCTCTCACTGTCATATTTCTTCTTGGCTAACCTCTTTCTTTGAACGGCGTCCTGCACTTCACTATTCCACCACCAGGTTTCCTTATCATCCATTCTCTGTCCAGATGACACACCAAGTACCTTCCTACCTGTCTCTCTAATTACTGTTGCTGTAGTAGCCCAGTCATTTGGAAGCTCTTTCTTACCACCCAAAGCCTTTAACAGCTCGTCTCTGAATTTCTCACAACATTCTTCCTTCTTCAGCTTCCACCATTTGGTCTTCTTCTCTGGTTTTACTCTTTTTCTCTTCTTCGCAACAACAGTCATTCTACACACAACCATCCGATGCTGTCTGGCCACGCTCTCCCCTGCCACAAGCTTACAGTCTCCAATCTCCCTCAGGTTTCCTCTTCTACTTTAGTCGACCTACTCCTTCCTCCACTCTTACCCAAAAAATACACTACACGCGGTCCGTGTCCGCTCCGCTCCGCAGGTCGCAGCTGAGCGAGTCCAAAGTCCACTGCCTCCGCTCAGCTCAGGTCCGCATGGATGCGCCGCTCCAAGACGCATGCGCGGGAATTGTGAGATTGCGCGATAAATCAAGTGATAAATAATGAAGTCAGAACAAAACAATTCATTCGGTGGAAGAAGGAGAACAACAGTAAAGGCTGCCTTGATCTTCTCTCGTAAATAAGCGACAGGACATGGTTTGAGCAACAGGAAGTGATGTTTACATTTCAGAATAAAATACTTTTTTATTTATTTATTTCTTGTATTGCGTTATTAGGTGTAGTCATAGTCATAAATATAATAGTTTAGTCATAGAATAGTGATAAATGATAGTTTGACAGCATTTTTGTACAAATAAATCCGTATAGAGCTAGGATTAGTCCGCCCGTGGTGATTTTATTTTGTAAATACGGAAGTTGTGCTCGTTCCTTTTCCTGTTGGTGCGACGTAATCTTCAAAAGTTGACTCCGGCACAGCTCCGGCGTCCGGCAGAAATAGAAAAATTTCTAATTTTGACGGACTGCCGTCCGCTCGCCGCAGCTCACCGCCGCCGTGCGGAGCCAGTGTACTTTATCTCATTGATTATAATGGGTGCGTATTTGCTGCGGAGGTCGGACCGGAGCGGGGCGGAGCTGGAACGCGTGTAGTGTATTTTTGGCGTTATAGGTCATTCTATGTTCCTCCCTCTTTTGGAAATGGGTATTGACTATAGCCATTTCCATTCTCTTGGCAAAATCCACCACCATCTGTCCTTCCTGGTTTATTTCTTTGACACCAAACCTACCCATCACTTCCTCATCCCCTCTGTTTCCTTCACCAACATGTCCAATCAGGTCTGCTCCGATCACCACTCTTTCCTCCCTGGGAATACTCTCTATCACTTCATCCAGATCTTTCCAAAATCATTCTCCTCCACATCACATCAAACCTGTGGAGCATAACCACTGACTATGTTTAGCATCAGACCTTCTACTTCTACCTTCAGACACATCACCCTATCTGACACTCTCCACCTACATTCTTTGCCAACTCCTCCTTCAGGACCACCCCTACTCCATTTATCTTTCTATCCACACCATGGTAAAACAGTTTGAACCCTGAAAGGAAGAAAAAAAAGCTTGAATATAAAAGTGCATTTACAGGTAGATACTGGCATCTCAACAAGGGTTTTGTGTACGCAACACACAAATTCAACATCCTTTTTGAGACTTTTTTTTAAACAACATACTTCATCAGGCTCCTCTTTTGTGGAATCCTAGTTTCTCTTTGTAAGGCTAACCCTGTCTGATTTAAATACAACACTTAAGACTAGTCTTGAGATTTTCCTTGTTGAAAAATCCCATAGTTGGGGTTGGCTTGGGTTTCTTGAGCTCTTCCATAGCTATGCTGACCAGTTTTCTACACTCTGCTGCTGTCTTTATACTCTTGACATTGCATGTTTGCATTTGTAATTATTGTTGCCACTTTGTTTAATAAAATTTTTCTTCCAGATTTCACTTGTGCCAATGTGTTTGTCTCTTTCCTGTCCTCTCATGCCCCAGTTGGTAGATGGCTGTCCGTCCCGAGCCTGGTTCTGCTGCAGGTTTCTTCCTGTTAAAAAAGTATGTTCTTCCCACTGTCAGATGTGATGAAATAGAGTAAACTCTGCTCCCTTACTTAAATAACTTGATGCACTGTGAGTTTGTTGTACAGTGCTCTGAGATGCAACTTGTGATAATGGGGAATCAGACAGCTATGGCTCTTTGTATGCCTGTGGGCCAAGTCATTAATGTGGAAATTGGGAAAGGTGAGAGTAAAAATATGTTATAGCTTAACTAACTTTACAGAAGCAGCAGTAACAAACTTATTTTTTGTAACTGAAATGTTAACAAAAACATTATTATCATGAGGACAGAAATAAAGCAAAACATGGCAGAACCCAAATCTTTTGTCGTTATTGTTAATCAACATACGAGCCAGGCTAGCATTAGTGTGGCATGTAGCAACCGTTTAGAAAGAAAATTATTTTAGAAGTTATTTAGTTTCATGGTTGATGAATGTTGCCAGCCATGCACTTACCATCATGATAAAAGCTTCTTGTCAGTCAATCATACAGTGGTGTTTGAATGTCTGTGAACCCTTTAAAATGTTCTATATGATTAAAAGCATCATCAGATTTTCAACTCTTTTTCTGAGGTTCTCAGAAATCTCCTTTGTTCCTGCCGTGATCCACTTCCACAAACATGTTGTGAAGATCATAGATATCATATATACACATCTATGGTGAAGATCACTCTTCTTCTTCTTCTATAGAGTTTATTGGCGGTTGGCGAACTCATATTAAGCGCATTACCGCCACCAACTGGACTGGAGTGTGGACTTGGATAATAGACAGAAAAAAATAAAAAATAAATTAATTAATTAATTAAAATAAAATAAAGAAAAATAAATAATAATAATAATAATAAAAATAAACTAAATTCGACAAAACAAGCTAATCGAAAGATCAGACTCTGATAGATCCTGTTCTTTAAATCAAACAGGGTGTCCACTCACACCATCATCACATTGATTGAAAACACCTGACTCTAACTTCACCTTCAAATTAACTGCTCAGAGGTTCACATAGTTTTACCACTCACAAATATGTAATATTGGATCATTTTCCTCAATAAATACTTGACCAAGCTTAATATTGTTGTTTAATTTGTGGAACTGAGTGCTTTTTTATCTATTTTTAGGACATGAGTGAAAATCTGATATGATGTTTTATGCAGAAATATAGAAAATTATAAAATATTCACAAACTTTCAAGCTGACTTTTTGTCAGTGTCAGTCAAAATCTTGAAAAGTCTCACATGACAGTGGGAACTGAACGGGAACCAGTAGAAGTGACGGCAGAGCAGCTGCGGAGCAGACAGCCCCCAGTAAAGAGGAGGACCCAGTCCTCACGACTCAGCACCGACCTCCTCCTCAGCTCCTCCGGACTGGACGCATCAGAACCCACGGAGCTGCAGAGACCTGTGCACTGCAGGGACCGTGCGAGGGACTCTGTTTGACTCTACTTCTGCTGCTGACATGTTCAGGTGCTGAAAGGTTTGTTTTCCTGCGTGCATGGGCTGCGTGATGGCGGCAGAGCATCTTCAGGTCAGAGAGTGGTCCTGTGCGTGCGCGGACCTGCTCGTGATGCTGATGATGGAGGTCTGTCTCCCTGGTGAATGAACACCCAGTTCCTCTGCTCCTCCCTGCCTTCACACATGGATCTGAAAGTGGAAGCCGAGGAGCGGGACTCGAACCAGCCTCCGCCCGTGGAAGTTTTCGCGCACGGCTCGACCGTGCACGGCATCTCGCACGTCTTCACCCACGAGCGCTGCTGCGCGCGCCGCTTCCTGTGGCTCCTGTTTGTCCTGGCCTCGCTCACGTTCCTGCTGTGCGTGTGCGTGGACAGGATCCACTTCTACCTGGAGTACCCGCACGTCACCAAGCTGGACGAGGTCGCGAGCCCGGTCATGACGTTCCCGGCGGTCACCTTCTGCAACCTGAACGCGTTCAGGTTCAGCAGGATCACGCGCAACGACCTGTACCACGCAGGGGAGCTGCTGGCCCTGCTCAAACACGGGTAACACGCGCACACACACACACGCGCGCACAGTCTCTTCCCCAATGCATCCTTTCTTAAAGTGTTGTAAACTTACACAGAAGACGCAAAGGTAGTTCCCGACTTACGAGCGAGTTCCATACCTACGGCCCGAAAATTCGTAACCCCAAAAAAAATATTTATATTTTAAATAAATAAATAAATAAATGTACAGTACTGTACAGTTACCAAGCACTTAGCCGCCCTAACCTAACACAGTTTTTAAAGATGAAGGAGTGAGTTGAATTGTCTCCCTTTCACATAAAGGGAGCTAGCTCCCTTTATGTAAATGGAGCCTGCTAGGGAGGAGGGAGACAATTCAACTCACTCCTTAACTCTAGCTATGTTTCCATCCAATTTAAATTCGATTTTTGAGCGAATTTTAGAAAATTTCGCTAAAATGTAAATTAAAATTATGAGGATCAGAAGTGTTTCCATTAAACTGGCTTGAAGCGCATCTGCAATGCCACGCAAAGCGTCTCTACGTCAGACGTCAGCGTCATTACGTCACACGTCAGCGCCATACGTCAGACGTCAGCGTTACGCACTTCCACAGTAAACAGGAAGTAGCGTTTGAAAACAGACATCTCGGCAAAATGGAGAGAATATTTCAGGTATGTGTTGCTATCGGGCAAGTTGTATTTATTCTGTCATGCCAACTAGTTTTAGCGATGTTACATGTTGTCCGGAGCGGAAACAGCTGATCAGTCACGTGACGTGAATGTTCGCTGCGGCAGAACTGAGTCGGCTAATCTGTTTCCATCTGTCGTTTAGCCGACTCAGCTCTGAATCGACTCCCCAAAAACTACCTCAAGCGAGCGTATAAACTTTAGAGCGACTTAGAGGAAGTTAACTCGAATTATGCCGTTTCCATTTAGCTTTTCTGATGCGATGCTTCATAATGCGCACCTAGAAACCTTGATGGAAACACGACTAGCGTTAGGATAGGCTAAGTGCTTGGTAACTGTACAGTACTGTACATTTATTTATTATTTTTATTTTTTTATGAGATGTGCATTAGTAAGTCGGGGGCGTCGTAAGTCGAGGACTACCTTAATAATTTTAATTTAAAAAATCTATTCTTCATGGCTGTGAAGTTGCAGAAAAGACGAAAACAAACATGGAAGTCAGATCAAACCTTGTCCAGGTGTCTCAGACTAAGACTATGACACCACCTCCACAAGCAGCTCTTCAATCATCTTGTAGCTGTAGATTTAATCACGTGCAGCTCAGAGTGTGTGTCGTGAAGGACTCTCAGCTACTACCACACCAAATCTTAGCTCAGTAAAACTGTCTGAAGCTGGTTAAATGTCCATTAATCGTGGTCCAGGATACTTCCTGGAAGGTTTGCAGGTTGTGGGACAGTTTGGAGAGGTTTTAAAGAAAGACATGTGAGCACTCAGGTTGCATGTTTGGGACCACTCTCAGCTACTACCACACCAAATCTTAGCTCAGTAAAACTGTCTGAGCTGAAGCTGGTTAAATGTCCATTAATCGTGGTCCAGGATACTTGGAAGGTTTGGTTTGGAGAGGTTTTAAAGAAAGACATGAGCACACAGGTTGCATGTTGGGGACCACTCTCAGCTACTACCACACCAAAGGGTCAGTCTGCTGAGTTGTTGCCATGTTTGTGTTTTAGCAGGTCAGTTAGCCGTCAGCCATCTTGAACTGGGTCTCCTCCAAAACTCCACCCAGTCCAGTTGGTGTACACCCAGTGGTCATGTTCTGCAGGTTTGGTTTAAAGCTAACATGTTGCTTTTAAATGTGTTGGGTTTTGCTGTAAATATGTGCATTTTGAATGAAACCAGATCCTAATTTGATTACGTTTAATTTTTTAAAAAATCCTTAATTTTATTCCATTTCTTCAGTAAAGATGTTGGGTCTTAATCCGCTCACTCATCCATCGACCTCCAGTTGTTTCTACCTTGTTGACTCGCTCAGCGCTCGTCAGGCCAGACTCAAGCCAGGCGTTAAAATCAGAAAACAGCTGTTCTGTCCTGCAGCTGAGGGCTCTGGATACTGCAGTGTGTGTGTGTGTGTGTCGGGGGTGGTGGGGCACAGGAGGAAAAGATGAAAGATGTGGAGAGCCTGCACTCTTTGATTAAAAGTGTAATGGCAAACTCAGCCTTTTGGTCACGTTAATCCCAGAAATTTCAGCAATAGCTGCAAAGAAACTCCTACACAGTCAAATCCAGAGAACTATAAACGTGTGTGCAGTGTGTGCAGTGTGTGTGTGTGTGTGTGTGATGAGGATCAAGTCTTGTCCAAGAAGCAGAGGAGGATGAAGGATCTCGCAGAGACGGGAGGCGGTCTAAGCTTTTTGATTGTTTGCCCTTTTGGTGCTGTAATATTCCTCCAAATGTCAACAGAGGCAGAAATGATGAGACAATTAGTTAGATGGAGGTTCTTTTTTCTCTTTTTTTCAGGAGTATTTCAGTGGAGGGAAGTGTCTGTTGTGTTTGGATCTCACTCATTATGGGCATGGATGCTGTACTGTAGTTTGAGTTTTTAATGATTTAAATGAATTTTTATTTACATGTATTTATTTTTTTGTCCACAGTGAAACAATCAGATTATTCCATGTACAACTTCAGTGGATTTTAAAACAAAAACTGTGGGCTCAGGTTTGGGTTTTCTCTAATCCTCTCAGATAAATTATACGAACATGCTCCCGGCTAACGTTTGGTCAAATGTCCCTCGGTGAGTTGCACCTCACCTTGAGCTTTTTGTGTCCACTAACAATTTGCTGGCATCATCTTGGCTGGATGTTCAACCAATCTTCTTGGTAGCACTGGTAGTTTATTTAGATTAGTTAGATTAGTTAGAACATGTTTCAGTTGGGCGGCGGTTTCAAAGGCCAGTCAAGAAGCTTGATTATGAAGCTTTGGGATCATTGTTCTGTCAGAACCAAACATGTCCAAGTTTCAACCATCTGTTGATTTGAGGTGGGGTTGAAGAACTTGGAGCTAGACTTGTGTAAAGCACCACAGCATGATGCTACCACCCCCATGCCTGACTGTTGTTGCAGTGTTCTTAGGTTTGAATGGTTCCCTTGGACTCCTTCAGTCTAGTTCAGTCTTTGTCCCATCTGACCACAAGGCTTTTCTGAGGATGTCATTTGGCTCGTCCATGAGGGCAGCTGCAGGTTTCAGTCGAGCTCCAAGGTGTCACTTTTTTGGAGCAGGAGCTTCTTTCTTGGTCAGAACCCCATTGGTCCATGTTGGTGTAAAACTGGTTTTACTGTGGACCAGGTGACACTGGTGTTCCAGCAGGTTCAGACTCATGGCAACAAAAATTTGCATCAATCACATTTTCAACATTATATATTTTAGGTTCTGAGTCTTCGTATGTTGTCATGTTCTAATGTATTTGTTCATTTCACTGTATATTTTGTCCATTTTGAGTGTGAGTTGTTTCATTGATTTGTAATTTTTCATCTCCTGAGTTCATCCAGATCCTTCAGTTCTTTTATCATTTTAGGCTGAGACCCTTCCTGTGTTTTGATAAAGATGTATCCATTTCTTGTCCATGTTGATGCTATTTTGTTCTGTTTTTTTAACAACCTTGCTTCATGTGCAATGGCCCTCATGCACGAACATGTTCGTATTTTTATCCTAAATTTCTCCTACTTTTGTTCGTACGAAGCGTTCGTACGAACATGCCACGTCAGATTCAACAAACTCTTCTATCCACAGGAAAAGTGTGTAAATGGCTGCGCAAATATGATGAATCCCACCTGTTCTATCAACCTGCGCGTGCACGCGGAGAGGTTATTTACATAATTCCCACCCCTCAAAACACCATATAAGGCTACGTTTCCTGCCTCAGAGGCAAAACGTGTTCGTTCATAAAATGACAGCGAAAAGTAAAAAGAAGAACTCTACCGGTGCGGAGATTGAAGTTCTGCTCTCTGAGGTCAAGAAAAGAAAATCTGTCCTTATTAGCAGTGTCACTCATGGGAGTAAATGTCCAACTAAAGCCAAAGAATGTTTGTGTATAATAAATGTGGACCTTAAAATATACACATGACCTGGTGGCCAACTGGGTAAATCATTGCACTGCTTATCGAGACCTCGTGGGTTCAAGTCCCATGAGGTATGACTATTTCATTTTTCCTTCTTTCTTTAGATTATTTATTCATTCCAGATTAAAAAGACTTTATGCTTCATTTCTTGTTGTATTGTAAATAGTTTTCTTGTGTTTTTTAAATCTGGAATGAATTAAAAGGAGAGAAAAAAACATTGTCCCATGTGGGACTCGAACCCATAAGGTTCGGCACTGCGACGCAACGCTTTACTGATTGAGCTATCTGACAGCTATGACTGCAACAGGAGGAGGTCAATGTAAAGTCTGCGTTACCGAAGTCTGCGTTACCGAGACAAATTAAACTTAAATTAATTCATAATTTAAGTTGGTTTCAGTTTGAGATCTTCATATTGATATTGTAGTGTTAGAAAACGGCATTGATAACAAATTGATTTTAATTTAAATACTTTAATCCGTTAGTCATTATTACATTTAAAATTATAATTCGACTTCAAACAGAACCTATTGTCAAGAACAATTGTGGTGCGTGACTTTTTTAAACTCTAAATATTTTCTAAATAACGAAATATGAAGTTATTAGTGGAGAAATTCCGTCTGGATGACAGCAGACTGACGCTCCTAAAATATACGACAGGTCCGGACCACTCGTAAATTTTGTTCGTATCTGAAAAAAATCGTAGGATACGAAAACATTGTTGAATGCCACAAATGATCCTAAATCACTCGTACGCACAGTTTAAGAACAAATCTGTGCGTACGAACGGTTCGCGCATGAGGGCCAATGTTTCCATTTTTTTTGGTTAGATATTCATTTATGTAAACGTTTGATTCCCGCAGATTTTTTTTTGCTTGCATAATTACATTGTTTTTTAACTTCCTGCTAATGAACTTGACGACTACTGACGGATTGAATCTTGGTGATTTACTGGGCAGGGTGTGACAGAACGAAATGTCCCCATGTTCTATGTTAATGTTCTTGTTCTGTAAAAAAGTAACTACATGCTCCTCCAGAGTCTGTAGTTCTTCCTGTGGTGAATTCTCCGTTTGGTTAGTGTTAGTAAGAGCTTTTACATATGTCCGACACTTACTAACATCGAGTCCTGAGATCACCAAGTTGTCTTGCTTTGTGTATTGTTCTAAGTCATCTATTTTTCGTTCCAGTTCAGCTATTTTATTGTCTTTGCTAATTATCAGTTCTTTCAGTTGTCTTATTTCCTCAACCAGATTGGACTGGGAATCCAGTTTTGCTGATAATTTTGCTAGTTGTTCACCCATAAAGTTTAGTGAATCTTTAAAGTCTTGCATTTCTGCTGAGTTGTTTCCCTTCGACTCTGGTGCTTTTTGTCCACCTTTTCTCGTCATACTTACAGAGTTAGTAGTCTAGTGGTAGCAGGTCTCTGGTTTGTTTGCTGAACCACGTGGCCCTTCCACGAGGCTCACAGGCCTAACGATGGTGGCTGTGGCCCAGCACCCAGATCAGCAGTTATCAGATCAGAACTCACGGTCTCAGCAGCCTGCAGCAATCAGATCTGTTATCCGAAGAGGTTTGCTCACTAGCCCGGCTTAGACGGCGGTCCTCCGGTTCACGCACGGCGCCCGGCCTCCTCCGGTCGCAGCAGCTCCGATGTTAGCCCAGTTAGCACAGCACGTAGCTCCAGGTGCAGCTCTGATGCTAGCCCAGCTCCAGACGGCGGTCCTCCGGCTCGCGCACGATGCCCGGCCCAGCTCGAAGCTCCAGGCGGCGGTCCTCCGGTTCGCTCACGGCGCTCGGCCCAGCTCGAAGCTCCAGGCGGTGGTCCTCCGGTTTGCGCACGGCGCTCGGCCTCCTCCTGTCACAGCAGCTCGGATGTTAGCTCAGTTAGCACAGCACGTAGCTCCGATGCTAGCCCAGCTCGTAGCTCCCGACAGCGGTACACCGGTACTTGCACGGCGCTCAGCCTCCTTCAGTCGCAATAGCTCCGAAGTCTGCACACGATACCTGTCGACGGCTTTTCAGTCCGTGCGGCATTCAGCCCTCTCTGGTCGCGGCAGCTTCGAGGTCGGCTAGCCAGCCTGTGGCTCGAGACGCAAGCTCACAGATCCGCGCTCGGCCCCCTCCAATCAAAGATTCAAAATCGGTCAGCCAGCTCAGCTCGTGGCTTCTGGTGGCGACTCTTCAGTTCGTCCGCGACGTTCAGTTCATGCCAGATATATATATATATATATATATACAGTATATATATATATATTTCTTTGTTTTACGTTGCTTTCTGCTGGAGCTCAGCTCTCGCCTTGTTGCTCCAGC